>WAAD01003937.1:0-182373 GCA_013389945.1 Fregata magnificens | reverse complement strand
TAAAAAAAAAAAGGGGGGGGGGGATGGAACGGGGACACAAAGAACAACATCAGACTGAAACGGTTAAAAGAACTGGTCTGCGTGATGCCTGCATTTAAAGACAGAAAATGATCCACACAATTATAAGCCTCTTAGTTTGACCTTAACCAGGCAAAATTTCAGAACAGATTTAAAATGAAAATTAAAGACATGAAGATATATGGAAAGTGCTATAAAATGCGACATGAGTTTCCCAGATGTACATTGTAACAGTCTTGACTTGGTGTCTTGGGATTCTTTTGTTTGTTCTTTAACACCCCATTCTGTAGCCAAAAAAAAAAAAAAAAAAAAAAAAGAATTCAGTGGCTCTAATTTACATGGACTTCATTAAACCCTTTGATATGGTGTCACCAGGGAAATTATTAGGTAAATTCCAAAGAAAAAGACAAACAGAGCAATTGCAAAACTGGCATGGGACTGGCTGCAGAGGAGACGAAAATGGATTAGGCTGAAAAACCAAACCCTGGTCTGGAAGAAAGTTGTTCATTGAGGTTGGCAAAGTTTGATCTTGATAGTAATTTCATTCTGAATTTTTTTTTAGTGATGCCAAACCGAAACATTTACTTTGGGAGTTAAATGTACTGGTGATTCAAAACCAGGATGCAATATCCACATTGGGAAAGGCTGGAACATCACACAGGAGAAGCTGAATGGCTTTGGGGACTGAACTAATCACATAACTAGTAATGAAATGTGATGATACAAACTATAAATAACTAACAGAATTTGGCTCTAAACTAAGAGTTTATCAGTTGGAAACAAAGATAATTACTTAGCGTCTTTGCCATACGTCAGCATAAGAGGGACATGAAAGAGACAAATATAATCTAAGCTATATATATACACCAAGCAAGTGATTTCTTGTGAAGATATGGAGGAATTAATGCCACTGGCACAAGACACTTGAGTCCCAATACTTGTATTTTTATTCACTAATCTTCTATTTTCAAGAAAGATAATTCAAACAGGAACAAGCCTGGGCATTCATGGGCAGGAGCATCCTGCCTGTGAGCCAGCTCCAGGCAGCAGGCCATGGGTATGTAGCACCTAAGGTGCGTTAGTGCACTGAAAGTTGAATAAGCAGCAGAGATTGCTGTGCCACATGGACACAGCCATGCAGACAACGTACCTGGCCGGCACGTACCCAGCCAGCTCAGAGGCTGGGCAAAGCAAGCGTTGTTGGACTGCACTCATCCATGGGGACAGCAAAGCAAGAGAGTCATCTGAGAAGAAAGGAATAAAAAGCTTGGCTTGTTTAACTGTACAAGGGGACAATATGTGGTAGACTCCAACAAAGTGGAGCTGACCACCACCACCATGCCTGTGTCCCCATTGAATTTCTTTCTGTAGGCTCCACTGAGGCACTGTTGTAGTCATAACTCTTGCTTTGAAGAGAAGACACTACTTGCACAAGCAGGTTTGTGATATCTAGGCAAAGCCTCTCCTAACACATTTCTGAATTCCAAGTATTCCTCTGCCTTTCTTGGTAAGCTCTGTGTTTGCAAGAAAGTACATTTTCTTCTTCAGCTACATCGATCACCTAACTGTTCTTTAGCATCTAAATGATTACATGGTTCTCTGCCTACCTACTTGCTCTCACCCCCTCTTCCTCACTCCCACACCATCAGACCTCTTGCCTTGGCACTCTCCATCAGTTTTCGCCCTGCTCCTTCCTCATCTGTAGCACCACGGGGTGGTAACGTGGGTTATCCCCTCGGGACATCACCCACAGCCCTGCTGACCCTACCCTCCCATCAACATGCACCCAGACCAGCTCCAAGGAGGCTGACCCACCGATTCAGCCCAAGAGGGCATCAGCATCCCTCCCTCAGGCCAGCTTTCCTCCTGAAATTCAGGATTGCAAGTTTCACCCATTTTCTATTTTCCCTTCCTTCTCTCTCTGATCAGATCCATCCCTGCACACGTATGCAGGCACCTTGCAAGCCTGCTTTCCCTTTTCAGAATTGAATAGGGACAGTTTAACACTTTTTTTTTTAATTTGTTCTAACAACATGGCTTTTTGATTAAATCTTATTATCTAGACTTTTTTAAAAAAATCTTATTAGCTTGACTTTTTTAAAACAGTATTTTGTTTCATTTCTTTAATTCTAGCTTCTTTCCTTTCCTAGGCCTTACAGGTAAGAGAAAATAAAAGGGGCCAGAAATCAAAATGTTTGATCAGCTTTGAGTTTAGTAATAAAGAAAGAAAAAAAAATAGAAAGACTATTAAAAAAAAAATCTTAAATTACTTTTCTTTTTTCCTACAAAATTTTTCTGGGGAAAACACACTCCAGTATGAACTAAATCTGCTACGGATTTTCTTAATACAATGACATGAATTTGAGGGTTTTTTTCGCCCCCTACTTTGCTTATTGTTATCTAACTTCATTTAATGCCCTACTTTTTCATACTCATAATTCACTATTCATTCTCCTTAGACTGATGTAACAACTCTATTATGAACTGTACATTTTTTCCCTTCTTTCCCTTTCAGCCCTTTTGAGAAATGTAATAATTAACATCAAATGTTTTTCTGTATGTTCCACCACTCTAAAAGCAAACAAACCCCCCCATACCGACTGCTTCAAGCCATGAGAGGTCACTTTAATCTGGATGCCTTATTCCAGGTAAATTCTGCATTGTGCTGCTGCTCGCAGACTAAGCCAGGGGCAGATTCTGAGCTCTTACACTATAGTAAGTCACAAATATCTTCAGTTAAACAAGAATGCCCAGTTGCCCCTCTGGTCAGACAGACCTCAGTATAGTCACTCTTGATTTGTACAAGAAAATAGGCCAATTGCATTGAAACATCTTCAATGAGATTAGAAGCAGGCTCTTTATTTAGAGAAATAATTTAGTTTTCAAAGCATTTGACAATTTTAATAGGCATCATCTATGAATAAGTCAGGGTGTGTAATATGCCTGAAGCAAGAAGAAAAAGGCTCATTAACTTTGAGAGAATAGACAGATGGGCATGTTGGGGTAAAGCTCTGACAGCTCCCGAATTATGTAAGAAGTGAAGAGCGAGGAGTCGGATGCCACGCACACATGTGCAGGAGTCATTTCCATGGGAGCAAATTGCAATGGCACAAACTGTCATCTATGACATCAGTAAATGAGTCAGGAAAAACGAAATGAAGGAGACGAAACATAATGGAAAATACTTCAGTTTCCAGCACGATGTAAAAGGCAAAGGAGGTCTATAGAAGTTGATGCAATTTGGATTAACCCAGTTCTCTTTATAAGCATACACATGAAACAAGGATTTTGTACAATTTGGGTTCTATCACAAATAGAGTGCACAAGGCATGCTGAAACTGCAGCAAGAGAAGAAGTCCCAAGATGCCTGGTGCTGCAAAGAGCAGGCAGATGTTTGGCTGCATTTAACAAAATGGTTAGGACCACAGCAAAGAAAATGAAAATAGGAGGGAAACTGTAGACAAAACCAGGAACATAATGGTGGAGAAAATATGGAGGTTAAAGACTAACAAAGAAGCAGACACTGTAATGTAAAGACAACGGCTAGTCTCAATGACAGTCTACAAAGGAAAACTAGCATTTAGAAGTGAAGGAAAACTGGTATTTAGAAGTGGCATCATTCAAACAGGATCCAAAACAGCCGTTTCCTTTTTTAAAGGAATATTTTTTCCTACATTCACCTAAAATTTGGGTGAAATTTGTCAGGTGCATCAGCAGTGTTTTCCAGCCAGGCTGTGGATGACTGCTGTGTTGTGGTCAGAGACACAAAGAGAGCCATCGCCAAGCCCCCGTAAGCAATGGGTGACGGGAGACCAGCCTTTCCTTACACAGGTCATGCTAGAACGAGTATATCAGAAGGAGGTGGTCAAATGCACTTTTAATAAACTTGACCAAGGAAAAATAATGAAACTATCAAAACAATTTATCTATGAATCAGGTAGCGTCTGCATTTTAACTGCTGGAACAAAGGCAACTGAAGTCTAATGGAGTCGATTTTCTCTTGCAAACGATTACTAAATTGCTTTCACTTTGTCAGCAAGGTAATATCTATGTGAACAGCTCAGAGTTAGGGAAGAAACAAACCGTCAGTTGTCAAGCGGGGAAAAACATTCCCCCCCCACCCCCCAGGTAAAGCACGTTTGAAAGAGAAATACACTTCTGTTCCTCTGGTAACAACCAGCCCTTGACAGGAGGGAAATACTCCTTCAGAAACAACAGGGCAGGTCCATCACCACTGCTGGCTTCTGATCTCTAACAGCTTCAATATCACCACAAACTAAAACACTTTGGTGCTGGCACCACTGATTATAAGTGAAAGAGAGTTTTGCTGCCGACTCCAGTTAAGCTGGAATTTAATTCTTTTATGTTTAGTCTCACAAGGAGCAAAAGTATGTTTGAAGGCAATGGGCACGATACCTTTTCTGACATCTGAAGTCTTTGATTAAAGAGTGGGTCTCTTGCCAGAGGAGAAGGTCAAACAAACTAACAGTTTAAGGCAGAAATTACTGTAGTTTGTAAGTACAACTACAGCACGCAGCAAGCACTGCATGGAGAGGCATGAACTAAGGTCGGGGAGACAGCGGCAGAGACATCTCTTTGGGCACTTGGCCAATTACTTTTATTTAAATTTAAAATTTAAATTAATTGCTTTGCTGATCAGTGTGGGAACGAGTGTGACACAACCACAGCCAGGCTGTGTTTGGAAGTCAGCTCTGTCTTTGCACAGCATGTGCTGTGCCACGCAGGCACTCCTGCTTCATCAACAGTAGTTTGGGATTCCCAATACACGCACGCATTGTGCCAAATAGATACAACTTCTGTGCAGGCTGGATTAATTAATGATGCTGGCCTGTTGACCTATTAACAAACAGGAAAGCCAAGAAGCAGAAGCCCAAAGCCCTGATTCCTGTATCCTTCCCATTTATTTGGCCACATTTCCTGCACATCCCAGGTGAAGGGAGATCTTCTCCCCTGTATCAGCAGACCGGCACTTGGAACAGTTGCAGAAATGGTGCTTGGGTATATTTGTGCAACAACAATGCAAACACCTCTCGAGTTCTGACAGTAAAAATGCATCTCATATTTTTGTTTTCTAAACCCGCCACCAACTAATACAAAGACATGATCATGGCAATATGTAAGAACAAGCAGCATCAGGCCAGGTAACCTAATATTTTAAGCAACTTTACACCAGGCAGTGTAACTGTTACAAACACATGTTTTGATAAATGGCAGCACTCTAAAAACGAAGCAATTGTATTACTTCCATCAATTAACAGGCAATAATAGACTTCCATGTGCAGATGAGCTAACAAATGTCATCATTTAATTTTTAAATTACACTTGCATCATTTTTCTCTCACACACATCTGATCCTCAAGGAAGATTTGCATATAAAGGTCAAACAAGTAGCAAACACATTTCTCAGTTCCCAGTTTTATTACACTAAAGCAACACAAATAGCAATTAGAAACACTAACTACTCGGTGAGGCCGAAGTCAGCTTCATCCACACGAGTCAACAGGAGCATGTCCCAGCCCATTGATGATGCTGTGAGCCACAGTGCCTTGCTGGTGGGAATCAGCCTGCAGGGCTGAGATTGCGACCTTCAGACTAGGGGACATGGCACAAACCCCTGCTCACTATCTCTTTAATGATTTAGGGGAAAAAGCCACTGGGCTAGTCACTCTGGCTGGTCTGTGAGGCATATGGTTTTAAACTCACAACTTCAGCTTGCAGGTCCTTTAATGAACTGTCTCAGTAACTCCCCAAAGTAAAAGTGAATTCACTCCTGTTGATATGTGATCCTTATGTGAACTTGAGGGAGGCAGGATGCAGAAGCCCATAACTCAGGGCTACGTGAACATCTGAACCTTACTGAGGAGACATTCCTACATGGAATGCGACGCAAGCCTTGTTTCCAGTCACAACATAAAAGTTTCCATGAGATTGCCCTAGGCAGAACTAGGTTTTGTGTTCTGCTCCAAAATTAACAGACCTCTCAGTGTCATTAAAAATAATATCTTACTCAAGCGCTTTGTCCTGCAAGTCTGAGCTGTCAGAAAACCCAAGAGTTCAATACAGATACTGACACAAAACAGGATGTTCTCTGCTGGAAAACCCCTTTGGGCACGCAGAACATCAATAGGTGGTAGATAGCAAAAACCGTGCTGGTGCTGATGTGCTACTGCACAACACTTTACAAGAGCTTCAAAGAAAGCAAGGAGATCCGGCAAAACAGGCATCTGCGCGTTATTCCAGACCACAGCTACCAAAAGGCACACCTGGGAACACCCATCAGCAATACTGCACCAGAAAGGAAGACTGGAGGAAGGCAGACTCATTCACCAAAGTGAGGAGCACCATACAAGCTGTTAGAAACTGCAGGGATGGAAGAGGCAACCAGCAGTCATTAAACATAATGGGTAGAAATACCAGTTTACAGCTCCTGAGCAAAACTGGGGATTTTGAACCTAGCTGCAGTCTCAGTGTTTATGTACGGCTGTGAGAGCTGTTGAGATGCAAAATGTTAGAAACCAAACACCTCTGAAACACTGGAGAAAGTCACTGAAGCACAACTGATGCAAGCCAAGAACTCTTCTTGCGGTAGTTTGTCTCTGTATCAATCAAAAAAGCCCCACATTGAACACAAAGAGCGTTCCGTTCGAGCCACTGACAAGCGCAAAGTAAGGCACGTTATATTAAAGCTCTTTCATTACCAGCCAAGTTGTACGACACCACATTTGCTGAGGACCAAGAGATGGTGTAAGTATTATTACTATGGCATATACTCACCTAATGCACAGAAACTTCACCAAATGGGGGGACCTGAGCCCCACAAAACCAGAAGACAACTCTGCCCTGAGCACAGGAGAGAAGAGCTCTGAAAGTAAGGAAATGTGAACTTAATCCTGCTTTCACTTCCCCAGCAAAGCTGTGTGGGAGGACAGACATTGTTCAAGCACAGAACCGAGGAAGAAAGCAGAAAAAACCCCAACAACCAAAAACTAGAGATTGTAACTTCATTGAGGATTCATAAGGCATAACAGTACCGAGCAAGATTTTTTATATTTGATGCTTCTATAGCATTAAATTCATTTAGAAGACTGAAAGACATAATACTTTGCACTTTCTAGATAAAAGCACTACTGTAGTCATTCGGATGTAGAAGGGCTTTATTCTGCCAAAAATATCAGCACCATGCTGCAGCGCAGAAGCCCTGAAACACTACGAGACCCAGCTCTGATTCAGGGTAGCTGATTCATTCAGAAACAAGGGTGCTGCACTTCTCCCCTTGATCCTACTCACCACACCACTGCAGCCCACTGAGAACAAAGTAAGTTCTGCTACTTATCTGGCAAGTGAGATAAAACCACTTTGTTCGACAACTTACAGAAAGGGTCACTTCTCACCAAGCTCCAGAAGAGCTGTGAAGCTTCAGTGACAACACCTAGGAGTGCAATTGGAAGAGCAGGGTAGAAAAGGCTAGAAGAACAGGGCTTAGTTCTTGAGAACTAGAGATATTTTGGTAGCTTGCTCATTATAATAATATGCATATTTAAAACATGATGAGAAAAACAAGGCCCAGGAAAAGCAAGAGCTTACATCAAAGCCAAATACTCCATGCAGCTTGCTCCCAGGAGAGAAACAGAGAGCGCACCTCACAGGTCTGAATCTTAACATATAACAGGAAAAATACAGAATGAGCTTTTTTACAGGAATGACTGAAATACAGAACAAAGCTGGAATTTCAATCTTAAAGTTATTTTTTTAAACAACATTATAAGGAATTCTGATAAACAACTTAAAATACTTCTTGCTCCCACTTGCTACTATTTAATATCAAATGAATTCTTTTTACTTCATTTCTTTTAAGCTGCAAAAGCACAGTCCAGTTATGAGAGGTAACAGCAGTGTGAGTTACTCGGATTCTTGCTTTCATATTACTTTGGGAAAAGTGAAACTAGCCTAGTGTTGCCAACTATCACAGGTTTTCCTCACAAGTCTTTCAGTATCTTGTGTCTTGGGTTTTTAAATCTTAGCCCTTTGAGACAGTAGGTCTCACAGCTGCAGACAAAAGATGAAAAATACATCTCCTAAAGGCTTGAAAAACAGAAAGCAAAAGATAAGCAAACTATATATATAAAAGCAGCGTGTATTACCTTCTGAATTTTCTGATCTTAGGCATTTGAGTCATGGCTCTAAAAGGCTCTCAGGGCCAGTGACTTTGCACTCAAAAACTTCAGTGAGAGATTCTAAAAAAGCTCCACATCCAGAACAATTGAAATTTAAGGAAAGTGTTCAAGCTTTATATTTGACACCTTCCACCACAACACTGTTTGCAGATGTCCCCAGAATAACACACCATATTCCCCAAAGCTAACATTTAAGTTTGCAGGGTTCCACAACACTGCTCTTCCACAAACCAAACCCGCACTCCAACTTGCATGTCTCAGCTGTGCCAAACCTGAGGAGAGAACAAGCAGCAGGGAATGAGGCCCCGATGCTCCTGCTTTGTGAGCAAGCCGTGGTACCTTATCCCTTTCCAGCACAATGCAAGTGGGATGTACAGCCTGGTTAAGCCACAGCTGGGGCAAGTCAGTCTCTGGAATGAATCAGATAAGGGCAAATTTCTCCTATAACACTATGGACATTTGCTCAGACAGGCAACAAACAAGTTTTTAATATCATAAGATGGTGACTAATCACTCTTGGGCAGAAAGGAGCATTCACAGCAGAGTCTGCAGCTGGCCAGCTGGGAGTTAGCCTGCAAGCAGGGCATCCCACAGCACAGGGGGACATTCTGGCCAGAGAGAACGCCTGGTGCCAAGAGACTTCATTTGCGTTGGAAAACTTCTTCTTTTTTTTTTTTTTTAATATCTACAGAGTGTCACAGAAACTTAACATGAGCCAAAGTCCACACAAACTTAGTACCTGCACAGTTTGTATGGCAAACCTCCTAAAACAGGAATATTTCTGACATTCACAAGCCTGTTGCCTACAGATGTTGTGTCGGCAGTCAGCCGAACACATTTCTTTACTAGTGAGAAGACCCCAGATTAGAACTGTTTTGGAAATGGAATTAATCTCTGCTGCCAGCATCACAACAGAAATTTAAGTGAAAGGCTAAAAAAAAATATTATAGGCACACAGAAAAAAGGCAAACCCACACATCCTAACCTTCCGTCCTTTAGGTCCACCAAGAACAGCTTACTGCTCTGACACCCAGGGCCGGACAAAATAAGCAGACAGGGCTGCACTATTTTAACCCAACAGGCTATGCTACCTGATACATTTTCCCCAGAGGTGGGCAGCTGATTGCATAATTTTTCATGGTTTTTTTCCTACATTTTTATGAAGACAGAAAATAGAGGCTCTCAATGACACAAAATGCACACAAATAATACTTGAGCAAAGCTATAATCCTAAACAATTCTTCTGGAGAAGACAAAGACATGAAAGACTTTTATAAACATCCTCTTACCTCTTTTCTTGCTTGGATAAATGTTATTTAGAAGATCTTTTTATCAATACAGGCAGCACAAAGCATGTTTGCTCTGATATACTTCATACAGAGCTATCAAAAACAAAGCCATACATACCCAGGTGTGCCTGGTGTGTTGATTTTTATGAGCTTTAGCCTGATTTTTGAGTAACAGCAGCTGTGCACTTAAGCCTCTTCACCCCCCCCCATGCTTCAACATGCCTCACTTGCAGAGCTGATACAGTGATAGCAACAAACCATTGGGGAATATCCTCCATGCCAGGAGTATCCCTTATTTTAGAAGATTTTTTTTTTTTTGGTGCTTGTGAGATCTTCCACAGCTCTGCACTGTTTTGTGAAATCTAAGAACAGACCCTGCCTGGGCCCTACCAGAATGGCTTGCTATTGAAAACCAAGATTTCTTCCCAGCTGACCACCATCCAGCTCAGGCTGGAAGGTAATAAGCTTTTTGTGTATCTATATATATATGCACAAATATATATATATAAAATCCATGCATGGTTTTATCTCGATCCATTTGTCAGTAATAAATAACTGAGTAATAATTTATTTTTCTAAAAAAAATTGGGATGGGGAGGAAGAGAATAAGAACAGACTCCTGGGTTTTGGGCATTTCCCCTAGCACAATCTCTGCCTCAAATCCCTGTTATCTGGGAAAGGGCCTTCTTACATAGAAGGTGTGGGCAGAATTCAGAGCTGAGCACCATCTTCCTACGTGACTGAAAATAGTATCTTCCACCCTTCTTTTTCCCAGTGACAGCTGTATCCTGGAGTACCACTAGGTCCTTTCCAAAACAAACGTGGCATAGTTGCTATGATTTATCTTCACAGCTCATAGCTTAGAGTTACAGACAGAAAATACACATAACAACGGAACACCTCCACTGTATGTTCCTATCTGCTCGAAGAGTTCCCTCAGCTGCAAGGAGGGTGCTGCAAATTGCTTGAAAAGGTTGAAGCAGCATTCCCAAACAACTAGCCCTATGTTATATTTCTCTGCAAATTAGGGGGATGATCACTGGGTTTGGTGAGTTCTCCAGCTTCTGCAGCAGGAGAAGTTTCCCTTTGCCCTAGGCAGAGGAAAAGGTTTCTGCAAGCATGAATAAACCAACAGAGAATTGCAGGAAGGTTTTTTTTTCCAAATTACCCCATAAAATCCCTGCAGTATATGCCACAGGTGCACAAGCTTTCATAAAATAAGGGTCAGTAAAGCAGCAGCTCTTGCAAGTAACTTCCCTCTGGGCCCTGGCATGGGCTGTGTGTTGTGTGGGTGCCAGCACCGCTCCAGGATCTCGCTCTGCAGAGCAGCATCACGGATCCCCTACTCCTGCGCACCCCAGTCCTTGCACTGCCACAGAGGAGACACCTACGTCTGAAAGAGGATCAGTCCTAATATGCCCAACCCATAACAATTTCATCAGAGAGAAACAAGCTGGGAAATTGCAGATAAAAGGCACTTCCGTAAGTATACTATTGTGTTTTTAATTCATTTTAGTAGTAGCTACTTAGTAGTTGTTATGTTTCACTTTCATTTTCTGCATCTTACCTGCAGAATCTGGGGTTCTTCAAAATGCAGAAACTAAGGCTAGCAAGTGCACAAGCCATTACTGTAGACCCTTGCTCTGTCTGACATTAAAAATACCCTTCTCTCCATCTGAGGAGATCAGGCATCACTGCTCAACAGTGTGCACACCAAGGCTTGGATGTCCTAGGGTATGGAGCTAATTTCCCACCATATCAGGGCAGTTCAGGGTGTCACTACACAGAAAGGGGAGTTAAGCCATTTATAACCAGTTCAACAGGCTGTGTTGGTATCAGGTAGGTTATAGGTATTGGGATGTATTTATTAGGTTTTCTCCTTTGTATAAGGGGACTAAACCAGAGGTGTGAAAAGTAATTGCTAGCTTCTGGAAGTATGAGAGGGTTCAGTTCTGCTATGTCCATTTAATGACTAGTAAAGATTCTTCATTCTTTCATATGCTCTTGTGCCATAAAGACTGCCTTACGTATGCTCGAAGAAAATTAATCTGTTTTATCTTGACACCTCTGATAAATTCTGGCTCTGTAGCAATCCCATTCACTTGTTTTGCTTGCAAATGGTACGATCATAGAATCATAGAACCATTAAGGTCGGAAAAGACCTCTAAGATCATCAAGTCCAACCATCAACTAACACCCCCACGACTCCTAAACTAGCCCCTGGAGTGCCACGTCTACACCTTTTTTGAACGCCTCCAGGGTTGACGACTCCACCACCTCTCTGGGCAGCCTGTTCCAATGCCTAACCACTCTTTCGGTAAAGAAATTCTTCCTGATGTCAATCTAAACCTCCCCTGACACAGCTTGAGGCCGTTTCCTCTCATCCTATCACTAGTTTCTTGGGAGAAGAGTCCAAGACCCGCTTCACTACAACCTCCTTTCAGGTAGTTGTAGAGAACGATAAGGTCTCCCCTCAGCCTCCTTCTCTCCAAGCTAAACAGCCCCAGCTCTCTCAGCCGCTCCTCATAAGACTTGTTTTCTAGACCCTTCACCAGCCTCGTTGCCCTTCTCTGGACACGCTCCAGCACCTCAGTGTCCTTCTTGTACTGAGGGGCCCAAAACTGAACACAGTACTCGAGGTGCGGCCTCACCAGTGCCGAGTACAGGGGGACAATCACTTCCCAAGATGTAACGAAGAGAATATTTATTACTAGAGTTGGTTGGGAATAGTTCCACAAAACTTTTTTTTCTTGCCAAAAAAAATGTGTTAAGTCAACATAGAAACTTTTTTGTGGGAAAACAGTTTTGTTGCATTTCTCAATAGAAAGTACTGGGGGGAAATGTTGAGAAAATTTCATTTTTACAGTTTGAAAACAAAAATAATCCTGAAGTTTGAGATTACATTTTCATTTTTTTATATTTTATATAACAAAGTAGCAGCAAAAAAAAAAAGTAATATTAAAATTTATACAGAAATCAAAGATTTCAAGACGTCAAAATGACCCAAATTGACTGAAACTTATTTCTTGGTGAGATTTTTAGTTTACATAGGCCTTTTGACATTTTTACACCCTCTGAGTTTTCACACAGGAAAAAAAAAAATGGACTCCTGAATAACAGTTGTGGGCTAGAAAAGCTGTTTTCCACCTAGCACTAGTTATGTTATTAGGCTAGCAGTGAAAGAGAGAGAGACACCATGTTACTCTCTGGATCTAACAACTTCTTCTATCATGCTAAGATAAAATGTGTGAACATCAACCACATGGAACACAAGTTCTTTGTTTTTCTTTTCCCAATGAACTGTGCAAAGAATACAACATAATTATGCCTTCAAAAGAAACTACTACATTACCAGAGATGCTAAAAAAGCTCTGTTCTTTGGCTGGCACCCATCTCTGCAAATGCTGTCACAACAGTCTCCAAACTGTCACTTCAGCAACTGCCCCTCACGGGAAAAACATATTTCTTCTAATTAGTCAAAATTCTAACTCCATGTTTGAAGAGTATAATTTGATCTTTTCTCTAGAAACTCATTAACCACTTGAGTTTAATTATTAAGATTTGCTTTAAAAATTCACTGAATTAAGTACCAATTGTGTAAGTGCAGCTATTGCTGCAGTACATGGGCATGCCACCAGAGGAGGTGGTGTGGTCCATGTCCACCTAAGAAATTCCTCTGAACGTCAAAGAGATGTAGCTTCTAGTCTGGGTCTGCCATTAGCTCTCTGGCTGACTTTGAGCAGGTTAACCCCTTTTCCTTTCCTTTCTAAATCTGTTCAGGATGGTCAGGCCATGAATTGTTTGGAGCAGAGACTTCTCCTCCCCTTTCTCCTCCTTCAGTCCCACCATGCTTAATAAAATGCCCGATACAATAGGACACTGAGGTAATCATTGCAATAATAACTGCTGGTAAGGAGGGAAGGTATTGGCGCTCAGAAAACGTATTCCTGATGTTGTGTCTAGTAAAATGAAGCTCCGAATATGAGAAGAAATTAATGTAAAAATTCATGCCTACGTAGGGCTTAATGCCAGGGTTACTCATGCTGGGGCTCCTGCAGGGCCCGGGGCACAAGAAACCTGCTGAAAGCCCTTGGTCTGCTGGGATAAAAGTGAACCACACTGATTCCTCGATGGAAACCTTTCAAAGTAGAAATCCATGATTTATTCAGTAACAAACAGGTTTTCAAACAGTGTTGCAAACCCTGAATGCGCAGACACATGCTTCCACTTGGCCTCAGTTATAAAATGAGGTGATTTACAAATCCAGGACACCCAGGACACAGTGGGGTGATGCAGAGTACAGGAAATTCCTTTTTTTCAAATGCAGAAAGATATAATCAGAAAGCCATTTTCTCACGAAAGCTCATCTATTTGATTAAACAAACAAACAAACACACACCCCCCCCCCCCCCCAAACAACCAACTACTTCTTTTGGTTTAAATCAGGTGAGTACACGTGTTCAATGTTTCTCTTAAAAATAAACAGACGCAAGGTTCCATGGGAGGTTTTTTTGGTCTCATGGGGACCATTTCTCACAGCATCTATGTGTGACTACCTCCATGTAAAGGATTTCCTGAGTCCTTTTAGAATCTGCAGCTGGTATTTGCTGCAGTGTTTTGGATGTGCAGGAATGTGTGAAACTCTCCAGGAAACTGAAGGGCTCCAGCACCAGCTCTCTGCCATTTGGATACTAACTCAAACATTTTTGCTTCACAGCAGAGGAATGTAACAAAAGTTACTTTTTTGTTACCAGATTTCACACACTTAAGCAGCCTTAAAAAAGTCAGCGATATAAAGGAGCTAACTGAAAAATAAACCTTTCCAAGTTCCCAGTGTCATATTTTCAGATTAATAAAGGCATAAACTCATGCAAGAGCTTCTACATAAACCGTAATATCAGTCTGCATGAGGCTCGGGTGCTTTTGTTATTTCTGCACTTGGTAAATTCAGGCGTAACAATTCCTGAAGTCCTTCAGCTTTTACAAACAGCTGACTGACAGCCTCTAAATGCTCCGCTTTTCATAACAACCGTGATTGACAGCCCCTTCTTGTATGGCCCAGTCAGCCTAACAATGTTATTGTTCTCTAATAATTACCTGGTAATTTTTTTTTAATGTGTTGTCATTAGTTATGGTTCAACTAAGTAAGAGTCCTCAGAACTTTTCAAAAGTTTATTTAACTTGCGTTGATTTTGGGCTGCCTTTCTGCGAGCCCGATTCTGTGGCAGCACTGGGATTGCAGACTTTAGTGCCCAAGGTGCATTGGCTGTCAATCTACCTGTAATTGATGCTTTCCCAGAACATATTAAAGAACAGAACATATTAAAGCCCAAATATGTAACAACCTGTGTGTCATTTTGGCATATATCACTCACACAGTTTTTGTACAAAGGGAAATGTTTCTTAACTTAATAGTCCCTGGAGCATAAGAATATAGCTAGTAGTTTGGATGCGTCCAGGGCCAGAGCCTTGCGTAGGATGCATGCCTGTAGCTGAGCTCAGTTCAGCACAGTTTATTACTTCCAGGCTGCTCAAGATGGCAGCTTGTTTAGCTTCTGCTGAAAGCAATAATTCAGATTTTTCTGTCTTACAGAAAGATCCTCCTCAAGAACACTCAGCCAGGGGACCAACTTGTATGAATCACTAGCAGAAAATCATGACCCAGTAGGGTCACTTTTCTGAGTATTTTCTGGTACCTACAAAATAAAATGAACTATGTTCTTTTTATATGAAGTGAGTCAACCATGGTGCTGTATACTAGAGAATGACAATCCTAGTTAGAAAATGCTCAACCCTTTTACCCTTGTACTAGGCATAAATCCAAGCTGGCGTTCTTCTGAAATTTGAAAGTGTACCTTTTTCGTCTCTGTCTTGATTTTCAAATAGGATGGAAGCAGGCGGGGCAGAGAAAAGAAAACCCACATTCTCAGAGTTCCAGTTGAGGAAGACTCAAGAATCTCCTGGATTTTTGCACACCTACAAAACTGAACTTAGCAGAGCAGCTTGAAGTTGAACAAAAGGTTACTCCCACATCAAAGTAGTATCGGGAATGAACTTTAGTCTGGGTGGCTAGTTTGCCACTTACAAACCACAACACCTATTTCAGAAGCTTTGTGAACGGTTTTTCCTGAGTGTGTTGAAAAAAATTATAAAACCCACTTACCTTGCAAGAAAGGCAAAAAAAAAAAGATTTCTGTCAGAGGGTTATTAAAAGTATATTATTATATTATATTTAGTTACTCTTAAAAGGACCAATAAAAGAAAAAAGCCCTTGAAGAAAAAAGCACGCTCAGTCTGGGTCTTTCCAAATGTTTCCAGTTCTGCACTGGGGTGCTGAAAATAGTAAGTAGGTATTGGAAGGAGAAAGTCATTCTGGGACTTTGTTTTTTGAAACCAGAACTGGGGACCTTCAGCACAGTTTTGTAGTTCACCTGTTTGGTTGCCTTTTCAAGAACTGGTCTAAAGTTTGGCCTCTGCACCAACGTACACCATGCATCACCAAACATACTATAGATCCAGGGCTCGGATTTGCATATATAACACTGGAATATAAAGTTTTTTGTTCACATTTACTGCAAATGGAAACAAGTACACAATGCACAGATTGTATAGCCAAATGGGCTAATTCTGCTCATAAACATTTGTTCACACAGATTTAGGGGCTACTTTGGGGCCAATTGAACAGTTGGGCCTTTATTCTTTGTTAATTTGCTTTCCAGTACTTCTGAATTTTACCAACATTTATAGAGCTGGCCATTTCAGTAATGTATTATCTATGGTCCTGACCCCAACCTCTAATTATCCACAGAGCTAGTTCTGTTATAGAATATTTTTCCCATACTGGAAACATATCGGGCATTTTCTAAAAGTTGGTTTCGGGTTGATAAATTGTGTACAGAATGATAGCGAGGTAATGAATCATTGCAATGACAGTGCACTGTCGCACTACAGACTGAGGTAACTACTCACTGCATACCAGCTACAAAGCAGAGGACAAAAAATTCAGCCATCTGTAACTTATGCAAACACCATAAGCAAGAGCTAAAAACGGCTTCTCACAGATCTTAAGTCAATGGTATCTCTGACCCCTTTTTTCAAGGACTTCCAGGATGTCTTACTGAGTTCTGAGCCCGTCATCCTGCAATCCCTCACCTCCAGCTTGGGCTCAGACACTCTTGTAATCCAGTGCAACCATCTTGGCATGTCCAAAGCCTGTTTTGGCACCTAAAGCTCTGTTCTTCCACATGCACACAGGATCTGGTTGCTCACCAAAACACGTGTCAGAGAATGGAATAAACACCGTACAGGTAAACCCTTTTTGGGGCACAGAGAGGGTAGGGAGGACCCATGCTTAATACCTAGGGACCTACCCCACCACCAGCAGCAAGAAAGAAGTTTCCAAACAGATGAGATCAATGTGCTTCTCGGCTATCTAAGGCACAGCGATGTGTGGGAAACAGGCACTGAAAAAACAGCATTTTCAAACTGGCAGAGATGCTGGTTTGCAGGGAGTAACAGTCTTTTGCGGATCCAGAACTTTTGAAAATCTTTAAAGCAACTGGACTCCTTCTGGTGCTTCTTACGAGATTCCCAGACATTTCCCTAGCACAGACCAACTCTTACCAGACACTTTGTCTCGTGGATCCTGTCATTCCCACACTTCACAGATGCATGGTTAGTCTTGGGGCAATTCTGCTGCATGGAAGAGTAAGATGAAGAAAGTATTTCATGTATTTTTAGGATTAGAAACGAGGAACAGAAGCCACATCAACAGCCAATTCTTCACAGACCACCTGCTGTCCACAAACAAGCCGAAGAAAATCCTGCATATGGAAGTAGTGTTAGCACCATCTAACAACAGCTCATATCAAACAGCTACATAACTACAGTGTGTGTTGTACTAGATAAATCAAACTAAGACAAATTAGTGCTCAGTTTTGAGGTTTCTTCTCTGCGGTGGATGGGATAAGCTTCTCCTTCAGCTTTTGCTGTGTTTCAGTTCATTTGCCTCATCCCGCTGCCACCAGTTCTACCCCACAATCCCATAAACCCCAGATGAAACTCCAGAGAACAAGCAATTAGATAAATTTATTATTTCTTACTCGATACAAGTTACTGATTCATCTAAGTTTATTCAATATGTTCATGGTCCTCATAGAAGTTTTGATGACCCTCACTTTCACTTCAATTTTATAACAACAGAGAAATCTTTAGCACTGTTTTATGTTTCATTGTGGGAAAAAAATTGAGTACTGTCAGTTAAGGCAATCTTAAATCTTGACTAAACTACTGTTGTCCTCTCTGATTATTACTTTACCAGCAGACACACTTCCAGCATCCTCTTCCCATTCATGTTTCCTTACAATTGCATTCTAAAACCAGATGCTAATGAATCAGAATTTATCTAATTTCCAATTTCACTAATTATTTATCAGATCAGCTAAATCAGTTTCATTAGAATTATAGGCTTAGTTACATAAGATGGATTTTTCTCTCTATTAAAAACATTAAGCTGCCTAAAAGTAACTAATATACTAAATTCTAATCTCTGTTCAAGGTCCAAATATATTATTAATAAGTGATCTTACATTGGCAAGAACATGCTTAATTCTAGACATATCCTTTTAATTCAAAATTAATTAAACAAGAATGGAAAAAGCAAATTGTGTTATTGAGCATAACAGACCCTGAAAAATCACACTAAAGCATTTCATTCCAGAGACAACACTGAAACCAGCCTGGTTTTGTATCTTCAAAAATGTTATGAAATATGAACATACTAATCTTGTCAACAAATGAGACAAAAGTTAAGCTGCTGAAAGATGCATAGACCTTCAACTGCCAGAGGTTAGCTCCAGAGATGGGAATGTGGCAGGTATCAAACAACAGCATTGGCATCAGAGCCCGGCAGGTGGGACGCTACGCTGCGTGGCCACACCAGCTCTGGGAAGGGGCCAGCTCCGTTGCATATTGCACACACTTCCTTAATTAGATCCTGAGAACCTTAAAACATTGTTTTTAAAAAAGTGTGTTTGTATTACTGAAAGAAAATTATCTTCCCCTGTGACAAATAATATGGGACATCCGCTCTTCACAGGTGTGCTCCCAGCCTTAAAACCACAACTCAGCATTTCCCCAAATGACTCTTGCTGCATTTATCACCTGCCCTTACATTTTTCCGATCTTCCACACATAGGAAGGCAGACTAAATAACCACAATAAACATCTTCTGATACCATGTCTTTGAAGCAACATCCTTCCACCCTTACAGGTGTCCTAAATCTGAGGCAGCTCTGCAGAGAACGAGCAGGTACGGTGTGCAACTGGGGAGTGAAGCTCCTCAGCTCAAGAGGGAGCAGCTCGTGCTGTTAGTTCGGGAGTCTCCAGCCTTGCTCCCCTGCTGTGCATCACTCATATCCGAGCACAATTTCTTCCCGAGGCAAAATCACACCACTTGCTCTTTGCAGATTAGCACTTGACTGTTCAATCCATATTTCTCTGCTTCAGTTCACGAAGCAAAGCCAAGTACTGTGGGTCTTTCAGTCACCCTAAATCCCGTCACTATTAACAACAGAAACATACTGCTGTTTTTTCGGTTTTGCAGACATTTTTCTAGCCTGAGGATTTGGGGGCATTTCGGCGAAGTGGAAGAGAATGGAGCAATGACATTATTTTTGTCCCATTTCCAGGCAGAGTGGCAGAGAGCCAGTTCTCAGAATTCTTCTGAGAAGCCAATTGATTCACGCTTGTCTCAAGTCCCAGCATCCTTGTGAGAAGCTGTCAGAGGGCAGCCAAAATAGTACAAGTGCTTCACCTACTGCCAAACACTGAGATAAAAGGCCACTCCGTTTCAATCATAAACAAAACCAGGGAACTGTCACAGAGCAAACGGCCTTCTCTGAAATTCAGATTGCACCCAGAATTTCACCAATCAGTTAGTCATTGCTGTGAATCGACATGACTAATCAGCTCATCTCCACGTCTTAATGAAACTCTGATGCTTTTCCACCAGTCTCAGGACCTATGGGTTGGTTTGACCAAAGGCAACACTGGTGAACTGCACAGTGGGGTGGAGAGTCATGTTGAAGAAGCCTCCCCACAAGATCCTCAGCAGATCTTGCATTACGCCAGCCTTGAAGGTGTCCTGTGTCTAATACTGCCAACTTTCTACTTACATACCTGGCCAGTGACAGGAGCAGTGCAAGCTGCCAAAATGGGAGGGGAAGAAAGAACAAAATGGAGAACATCACAGCCTGGGTTTCTTTTGGTTTTGCAGTCTTAGCAACCAGCTTGTGTCAGATACAGAGAGAAATGGGACTATAATTTAGACATGTTCTTTCTTTAGGTGAACTAATTCACCTGACCATATTTCAAAGCATCCTTAAGACACCAATATATTGGTATATCTTCACAGGAAAAATTCTACAGAAAGACTGACAGCTAATTTAGCAGGAATCCTTCATTACAAGTGCTTACACAGCAACTCAATTATCCGCGGACTCTCAGACAGCCTTTCAGCCGCATAATGGCTGTACAACACTGGTAAACACACTTATATTCAATTTACAAGTAGATAAATCAAGACCTACTATCTTGGAAATAAAATCTGAGAGAAGCAGTAGAGCAAACAACGTACCCCAGCTGGGTTCATCCCTGGTTTCTCACTACAGAAAGCCTGAACTGCGCACACTCAAAGTTTTCAAGCTTTTTGCTCAGCCACGAGAGCAAAGCACACCCTTCTGTATAAACTGGAACTCTTTGATAACCACTCTGCTTGCCAGACTAGAAGCAGTAACAGAAAGGCAGAAAATAGAAGGAGATGATAAAATTAAGATAGTCGGGAATGTATTTCACAGAACTTTCATGCTTCAGTGCTGTTCCATCAGATACCTGAGGGAAAGCATGACTTTGGGCATGTTTTGAACTGGCTATTCATCATGCCTGAAATTCATCACTTTGAAGTAAGCTGTATCAGTTCACACAGGAAGCTTTTTTTTCTTTTTTTCTTTTTTTCTTTTTTTTTCCCCCTAGCCGTGATATTCACTGTCTACTTAGTGAGTTGAATTAGTTCACTAATGGGTTCAGCGAAGGCAAGAACTAATGCAAGAGAAGTGCTGGGAACACACAGCCCCGAGTGAAGGCAGGGTGGGGAGACCTGAGCAGGAGCACTCCTTTCAAGAGCAGTTAGATGCTCGGCAGTTAGTTGAGCAGAGGAGCTCAACTCATCTTATGCAACTTCAATGTAACTTGAGTATCATTGCTGTCCTATGCAGCTGACATGGAAAGATATTCTCTACAGCTGCCTGGCACAACCTAAGCTAGATGTCTGAACTTCAGCAGCGTGAATGTCTGAAAACCATGTGATGGCTCACGGATCATTTCTATTGTGAATTTAAAGCAATTGTAATGTCTGAGACAGTTTCTTCAATGCTCATAACTGAATTCAAATTAAAAGCAACAACCAAGAGACACAAGCCTAAGCATCTCTGCCTGAAGCAGAAGAATTGATATATTAACTAAAGGATGAGGTGGAACACATCGTACCTCAGGAAATGCATTTGCTCCAAAACACATTAAAACTGACAACAATTTGGCTTGGACGTTTACAGCATGGTACACAAAACAAAATCATTACCGTGCCACAGTATGCAATAAAATTGGGCTTTAACACTGACAGTAGTGCTATAGAGAGCAAGGGTACATGGCCAGCACCTAAAATAAAAAAGTTCCCAGGTTGGAATCGCAAGGGATTAAATTTTATAGTTTATATGATGCAAAAAGGTCAGATTATATCGCAAGCTTTCTTCTGGCATGAGAAAGTACTGTTTGATCCTGCTGCTTATAATCTATTACTACTGTTCTTCGTTTCTCTATCACCTATGTACAAACACAACATGTGTGTTACAATGCTGTCCTCATACACACGCTGTCCACCACGGGGAGTCCTTCGGCCGATGGAGTCAGAACTGCCTGCAGAGCTCCGTGTGAACAACGTAAGGAACAGAACTTGGGTATGGACAAGAGCTCTGCTGTAACGGCAGCTCAAGGCTTTGGCAATCAAAATAAATCATGTACTACAAATTGGGGCTTGGCTACATCTTTTAATTAACCAAAACATCTGTAGTAAAATAATTATTTAGTATTCCAGGACAAAACTTGCATGTTCTACTTAAAGTAACATCAAATAAAGAACAAATCAAGGCCTAAACAAAAATGCAGTGCACTTTCTATGCAGGAGAATAAAATTTGCTGTTCAATGGCATAGAATACTACTGAATTAGAGGTAAGAGGTACATTCAAAAGACATCTGTATAGGCAAAAGTGACATCATCCATAGTTAAAACAGCCACAAGTTATATGGTATGTGAACTGTCAAGTTCATGACAGCAGCATACTACTGACTGCCCAAAGAATACATTTCTCTCTCTAGGAAATTCAATAAATAACTGTTCATCTCAAAGGTTTTATATTTTCCTGTGAAAAGCTCAGAGTAGCCAATACCAGTGACATGGTGGTAAACTAGAGAAATCCTCTGGTAACCTATAGAAATCCTCCAATACTTCTTCAAAAAATGCCCCGTTAAAACTATTGGACTCACTGCCACAGAATGTCATGAATACTAAATTTCAGATGAGTTCAAAAAGCAATTAAACAAAATAATGAGAGAAAAAAGAAGATCCATTTGGGGCTATTAAACAGGATAATACCTGATCTGGCTTAGGAAGTCCCTAAGCAGAAATTGCTGGACCCTGGGAGATTACAGGGACGAGGACTGTGTGCTTGCCCTTGGCCCAGCGCTCCTCCCTAGGCAGTATTTACTGGTCACTGTTAGAAACAAGATACTGGGCTGGATGGACCTTTGGACTGACCCAGTAAAAACCCTCTAATGCCAAGAGCTCACAAGAGATGGGCAACTCAATATTATGCTGCTTTAATATAAAAACATTCAGATTCGGTTCTCGTATACAGAGTCTAATGAAGTCAAGGGAAAATGTGTGTCTCCTACCTAGGGGTAGAGTTCACCACAGCTGAGAACAGAAGCACATTTTGGACATTTAAATGGCATCTTCTTTTTGCTACTGCATCCAAGCTATTCTGCTAAAAATTTCACCAACAGAAATCAGTACATGCAGTGGATGACAGTTTTTTGGGGGCAGGTGGGATGGTTTTTGTTGTTGTTTTAAAGAAACTAAACAAACTCATTGAAGCCAAAACAAATCAGAGCCCTCAACTATAAAAATAATTTCCCTCCCTCCCCCAGGCCAAATAGTTTGGTCTCCTGATAAGAGGAAAAAGTCCAGATTCTCAGTCTGAATGTAACAAATGATGCTCGGAGACCACAAGATGAAGCTCATGCTATATTGGAAATCTGTTGTGACCAGTGCCCTGGGAAACCACCCAGTGTGTTCTCTACGTGGTTTGACTCCTTCACCAAGAGCTGGAAGCAGAAGAACAATCCATACTGCTGGGTGTGATGTTTTTCACTGCTCTACAGTTCAACTCCTTGGAAGCTTATCTTCCCCATTGCTTACTGCTTTAGTGACCTTGGAAAACGTAGATAGACACAACAGAAGCAGAATACTAAAAGGATTATTGCTTTTATTACCCTAGTATTGGGAAACTGATTAAAAGCACATATCCTTTCACAGACTACCCTGGGCATTATTAGCACTCTCAGCTCTCGTCTTACAAAAGGTCACCGGACAGGATATTAAACATAGCACTCTTCACTTCCAATACAGTTGTCCTTGTCATAGGGAGTTGTCTGTCTCTAGCCCAGGAGTCCTTTTTTACTTCTTACTAAAACACAACAATAACAACATGGATTTTCATAAGAAAACATCACTGGCCTTCTAAAGAGCAAAAGAATGGTGGTGGGTGATGGATAATTGCCTAAATAGCTGTAACTTCAACTGCAGAACTTCAGCCCGATGTCTTGTTTGTGATTGTCCCTGTGAGCCACTCCGCCAGGCCACAGTGAAGACATGCATGAGCTGGCTTGGTCCCCTCAACACTTGCCTGCTGAGTGGCAGTACAAAGGCAAAATAACTGTGTGAGAACCACCGGAGATACCACGTCGTATTTTCACAATGCCAAACTAAGGACATTTTACAAGGTCTGAAGATAGGACCTTTAGTATTTTCCCATGATAATAGCAAGCTGCTTTCTAATGTCATGCCTTACGTAGCTACCAGCTGCTTTAGCATGAGGTAGGATCTCCTAATGTGTCCTCCTACCATGTGGAAATGGCAAGGCATGAACCGTGATGACACTCAATGTAAAATAGATTCCCCCAAACCCAAAGAGAGGTCAGACAGGGAGAATGTGCTCTCAGATTCCCTAGCCTGTACAAATTACCAGTTACAAAATCAGTGGATTTAAGAATAGGTTGCAGTGGTCATACCCCTAAGCACCTAACATTCTTATTGCGTGGTTGCACATCCCCTTTAATACAGTAGTTTTTATTTCATACCTGTTTTGGGTAGCAACGCATACGGTGGAACACCAGGGTAACATGGTGTTTAACTGAGGATAAAAGCCAATTGTCAAATGGACACAAACAACTCACAGCAGCTGAAGCTATTTTCTCTGATGCCATCTACCTCTACTCTTAACACATTACTGTTTTTATGGAAGAATCCCCCACAAGGTTACAGAGCACCATGAGTCAGTGTCATTGCTCAGAATAAAACCAGGTGTTTTCCTGCTGTTATTGGCCCAAAGAAGTGAAGGAGTCCTGCTTGCTGACAGTTGTTATGCAATGGAGATAGCCCATCTTTCTGCAGTCATTTGTGGGTGGCAGGAGAAGCTAAGAATAAACCAAGGAAAGCCTTCAGAAAGGTCTGCTAAGAAGTGAGCTGAAAGAAACATCCTTCAAGATACAGCGTGCATACCCTCGCTTTAGCTTAAAACACATCCTTATGCAACCTCTACTAGATGACTGTGGGTCATAATCACATAAATTAATTACTGATTAACCTACCCAGGAAGTGTTAAAACAAGCAGAGGAAAGTATATGTTAGGAACAATAGTTACAGCCCTGTTCATATAGGATGCACTAGAGTTGCTAAGCTTAAGAAAATAGGTGGGTGCCCCCTCCTGCTCATTACAGGGAGTTATGAAGCAAACTGCAGCATTTTAAATCCTGCTTATCCACTAGCTGCATAAATTAGGATTTATTTCTTTCTTTCCTTTTTTTTTAATAGCTTGTCTCAAAAGAGCTACAAAAATATGCAAGCATATCCAGCAGAGAAAGTAGGTCAGCATTGACCCTCATTCAGCAAAAAGAAGCCAATTAGGACGTAACTGGGCACTCCTAGTCAGGAAGATACTAGGGAGAAAAGGAAGGAGAGAAGAAACATGACTGTCTAAGGATGACCGGTCTCCCCAGCAGAGGCTGGGACAAATCTTCTGTTGTTGTGAATGAGATGCATTTCATGTCCTTGCTTGCAAACTGAGGCAGTATGATATGATCAGACCCTGGAAATTAAAAAAATAAACCGTTTTTGTGCCAGCTTTAAGCTTGTTGTTTTTCTTGTTAATAAGATCAAGAAATTTCCTTGCAAGAGAAAGCTCTATAATTCTGTAAACTTATGAAAGTTTGTGAAAACCAGGATTACTGATTATCTCCTGAATTAATGCTGAAGCTTTGGGGCAGTCTAGCAGCTAAATTAGTACTTGAACTGTACATACAGGTCAGGATTCAAAAAGAACTGTTAACTCTTCTGAGACATGCAAAGCAAGCTTGCTATCAAGGTCTTCAGGATAAACACAGTAGTCCTGGGTTTGGTCCCACTTATTCTAAGCACAGTGGAATTGCAGCAATACAAAAACTGAGAGAATAAGATTAGTAGCAAGCCTAGGTAATAAAGGGTCACATCAAATGAAAAGCTGACCTTCACTTTGTTGCATCTGAATTTTTGCCAAAGGAAAAATTTGCAATGCCTTTCAAAAGAAAATGTAACGTGTAACCTAACCCACATGCTCTTCTAAATCAAAGGTCAATAATATTAATTGTACCTTTTTACAGTGCCCCAAAAAAATGGAATATACTGGATCTATTGAAATATCTCATACCAGCTAGAATTAAGAATAGCAGAAGCCAAATTTGGATGAAAATGTCTCTTCTGGAAGTCACCAGATATTGGCTTCTTGCAATATTACCAAAATACCTATAGGTAGAAGAAGCTTTTAATTCAATGCAGCAGTAAAGAGTTTCAATGAAATTCATTTCCAGGGGAAAAAACCAAACAAGCAAACCTCTGCTCAGCATAAAAAGCAACAGTCTTTGTAATGGAGCAGAAGGACTCATCCTCTTCTCTCTTTTTAAAGAAATAAAGCTCTGTAAATGCTGAGAACATTAATAACCTGAACCCTCTCAATGCTCTGATTGACTTGGCCTCGTTATCCGTAGGGAGCTGGAACAGAGGAAGGGCGCAAAACAAACCTGAAACTCAGTAGCCCGCTTCCAGGCACTGTTGTTGGTACAAAAAAAAGCACTGGTAAATATTTAGCTCATCTGCTTTAACAGTGGACAAGCAACAGCTATTCTACAGTCCATAAACTCTTAAAAAGACAAGAGAGAGAAACTACCCATCCGCACTGCTGAGCAGACACAAATCAAGAGAGAGTAATGAGGTCTGACTGCGTGTTTCAGGCATCATTTATTGAGGCGGGTACAAGTCAGAAGGATGCGATTTCTCCGGTAATGGGCTTATTGTACCTAAGATCTGCTCTTTGGCAAAGCAGAGCACTGCCCAGATTCCCTGAAGACCTAAACCTAGACATTTCATGATTTGAAGGCAGGGCCTGTACTGTCTTTGTTCTGCTCCTCCCTAATAACACGGCTGGTTCTATGTACCTGGTGATAAAAAGAAACTGGCAAACCTGTGGTTGTTATACGGAGGAAAAGGGATTAGCATTTCCAGCTTGCTTCTGTTCCCTAGAAACACTGGTTTCCTACTACCGTTGCTTGGCAGAACAGAAGAAACTTCATATAATGAAGCAACTAATGATAGGTTCACAATATGTGTAGCCTGAGAATAGAATAGGAACAGAGAAGGAACCTCAGATCAATCTCACAAGCATCAGAAATGGGTTGTGTAGACAAAGAAGCAATAAATGTTATGTTTTGCTGGGTTTTTCCTTGCACTAATCCATACTGTTGCCTGGAAAAGAAAACTCCAAGTGTCTATTGTTCCCCCTTGGGTTTAATGAATGACTCACCAGCTAAAAGTTTTCAGCATCACTCCACTGAAGCAAGAGGACTGGACCCATTGTTTGCAGGTTTTTGTTCCTGCTCCATATACTTCCAAAACTGTGATGCTGCCAGAAGTTACCCCACCCAATTTCCATATAGGTATTCCTTCAGCTGCAATTGCTTTAGAAAAGTCAAAGACTATATACTTTTTTTTAATTTTACTTTTTTAGGATAGAACTAAAGAACACTAACTAGAAGTGATCAGAAGACACTACGGTTTGTCCATATTAGCCAGGTCTATCTAAGGCTTTGGAACTTCATTGTAACTCTCAAGTTTTTTGAAACGTGAGCCTCAAACTGCCGCTGCATGGTTCAGCCTGTACAGAAAGTAGTCACAAAACAAAGAATAAACTGCAAAGAGATATGGACAGAATTTTAACATTTACAAAAAAAAAAAGCTGGCCTCATTTTTTTTTAGCCACCGTGTTCTAAGAAAATTTGCTGCAAATAATAAGAGTGAAGTCACTGCCCTGCATTGCATAGTTTGGACTAGGTGCACAACCTGCTTAGACTTGGCTTCAGAGCATATCAGGAATAGGACATGGGCTCTTTTATGATAAGCATGTTTTGAATTCAAGGAAATTAACTTTTTTTTTCCAAAAATTACGATCCTACATCTGTATTTGAATTCACAAATGGTTCCTGATAGAATAACACATTGATTAAGTCATCAAACAAAATGTTATCTGGCACTGGTAGCAGCAAGGCAGCAGCTGTTTCTAAGAGCAATTGTACGTCAAGTGAAAAAGCTGGCAAGCTTCAAGTTAACATTTAGCTACCTGACCAGGTTATCTTTTTCAGTAGCAAGAAATGTGGAGTCAGCAGGAATTTTTCTACCCAAAGTACAGAGAAGGAAAGGAACCTCTGCCTTTCAATTCATTATTTAATATACTTGATGCAACCCTTATGTTCACAATCTGTAGCTACACTGAGAAACATAAGTGATCCAAAACCTCCAAGGACCTTAATCGTTACAGAACACGCAGGAGGAACTTGTTGACAACAGCAGCAGTAATTTAAATCTGCTGGCACTTTTGGAGACAAATAGCTCTGTATAAAATCCAGCTGGAGGTGGCTTCCCTTCCTCTTGGTCTCTGATTACTGATGTCAGGACATCCTAACCTACATCCACTGGGTGATTAGCAGGGCAGTTAGTAAATCCTGTAGATGATCACATGGAGCGCACTAGTAGGTTAGGGGGGCTTTCTCTCTCCTGAGAGAAGCACGAAGCAATTCTACTGCAGCCATCACAGGGAGAAATACTCTGTGTCGTTCTTCACAGTGTTTTTACTGCTAGACAGCAACCATGGATTTTTCATGGAAATAGTTACTCTCTCCGAAATTACAAATCTTCACTATCAAAATCTACAAGCAATAATGGGTCGGTGCTATTAAGCGGTTTTTTGTTTCTCCACCAGAAAGCTATTTTCTCATGAATTTTTGGACAAAATTCTAACAAATCATTCCCACCCCTGCCAGGGGAGGGAAACCAAGTGTTTTCCTTGAGCAGAACTTGCATAACAGCCTCCACATCCTCTTTAATGCCATTGCTGGAACAAATATCTTTTTAAAGTTTGTTCTTCAATGGACTTGTCCAAATACTAGGAATCTCTCAAAGAACAAGAGAAGAGTCTGCCTTTTGAAACACTCACTGGTTACCTCTGCTGCCAATGCCAGCCTGTTCATCACTGATTCTTCTCCTACCTGTTCTTGAGAAGTCTTTCTCAAAGTAAACTCTGGCCACTAGGAACTGCTGCCCCCCAAATTTCTACAGAATCAAGGACTTGTTGACCAAACTAGCAACCATGCAGAGCGCTGGGGCAAAAACCATGTCATCTCTACCTGCACCAGAGGAGGATGTGCTGCAGCAGTCTGAGACTTCACAAGTCTCCTGTCACCAGTGAGACCCCCCTGGGGTCTTGTCCTTCTGTGCAGACCTCTGTCTCCCTGCTACCTGCTACAGTGTTGCTCAAAGCATCCTCCAAGATTGGTACCTACCAGTTTTTTAGTCTGTAAACCTTCAAAACACTTTTCTGGATTTTAAGGGACAAGGGTAGTACATTAAAAATCAAGAGGCTTAAAGGCAAGACTATGAAAAGGAGATAAATCATCTTTGCTGTAATTTTTTAGATCAACTCTACAGGAGCTTTTATGCAGCTAGTGAAAATCTTCCAGATGAACCTTTAGGACTCATCAATTTAAAATTATTTTCTTTCTGCTCCCTCCTCACTAATATTGCTCAAAAAACAACGCTGAAAATAGTTGCCAGCAATGTAATCCAGCCTGTGAAAGGCACCAAAAAGGCTTTTATGCCTACAAGTAACAGCACAGCTCCTCAAGGCACATGACTTCTGCTCCTTGTTGTATTTTCCATGTTTTTAATTTAAATAGGCAGTAACCTTTATCGCATGGAACCAAGATGGCAAAACATTAGATTTGATATGTGTGCTGGGCCTGGACTGTCTCACTGTGAACTACATGAAAAAGTGGTGCCTTGAGATTCCCCGAGTTTGAAACGGGAGAACGTGTGTTACTTGTCTCCCCGCTTCCAGCTTCAAGGGAAGCTTTGCCCCACGTCTTTTTTTTCCACACAGCAGCCCACAGCAATCAAGTCAGGCAAGCAAAGCCCTACAGAAGTTTGCCCTAAATAACATGTAACTGTTGCTGGACAGCAGCGAGCATCTCACCAGCACAGCTACAGGAACTTGATCCTTACCCTAATATTTATGCTTTCAAAATGTTATAAACAACCGATAATCAAAACAAAAGCAAAGCTAAAAACCACACAGCCAAAACCTAGGGATTAACATTGCAACTGTAGACCAGTACAAGAGACCAGAGACCCTGCTCCAGAGGGAGGACATATAGAGCTGGGAAGGCAACACTTGCTGCCCTGCCAGCAGTGCGGCAGCAATGCCTTCCTCACTTCCCAATGGTTTTAGCTGCATTGGTCTGCAGGGAAATGCTCAGAAAAATGTCTCTGCTCAATGTCCAGTTCTGCAGTGTCAATCTCGGATTACAAAGCATTTCTAATGCAGGATCGTGGAAGAGGATGCAAAACCAGCTCAGTCCTGTAGTTGCAGGGCAGAAGAAATGCTGGCAATAATGGAAAGGCATCATCAGTATTATTGTGATAAAATGTTCGTAATTACTACACTGGCAATTTTTCCAAATGGTTTGGCTTAGAGGCAGGTCTATTGCACTGATTACTAAATTATTTTCTTCACAAAGGTCTAAGTGGCTCTGTTTTCCAGATGAATAGCCTGAAACCACTTGGTTGAGAACTTTAGTGCCCAGAGATTCACCTTGGACAGTAAAGAAATGAGACAGATGAACACTAAATTATTCTGTGTATGAACCCAGCAGTGGTTTGGCTGATGAGAACACTTTAGGTAAACTACCTTTCAATTTAAAATAAAGACAGAGATGAACTGGGGCTAGCTAAAAGTTACAAGAAATCAGAAGCAATGTTTGCTAAAAAAGCATTTTAAACCAAGTAAACCTTGCTAAGGAGAATCATGGGTTCACCTCATCTCACCTCCTCTAGGAGATCTGCCTTGCCAGGCAAATTAAGGGCAGCAGGTTGGCATTGGCATTTTCCCAATCCAGCCAACCCAGGCACTGCCAGACTGCCCTCTCCCCCTCGCCTGCCCCCAAAGAGCAGTGGGGTTTTTTTATCCGAACATACAGTAATATATTTGCCCAGCATTTACTGACCAACACTTACTTTTTTCTTGAAAGAGAGCACCTGTGCTCAGGGAGGGAAGCTCTTTGCAGCCACCTGCACATCTGGTGTGTGGACACGCAACGCTGATCACAGGGACCGAAGCAAGGAGAAGCCGTCGGGGAGAAGGGTGAGTATCTCACTCTCACGTGGTACCACCTAGACGCAGGTTTCCATCAGCCTTTGCTAACACGGAAAAGGTCCCGGGCAGCACAGCAGGAAACAGCAAAGTTCAGCCCCTCTGGTAGCTGCTCCAAAGAGGCCAGTGTATGGTGACAAGCTAGGAAAGTTTGCTCCGTCTGTGGCTCAGGGTGTTGCTAGCATGTCTTCAGTGGGCTCTTGTTAAAGCACTCTGCACTTGTGGATGGCACCAAGCTGAACTGCTTACCGGGGAGGAGACTCAAATACGCCAGGGAGACCTTTGGGGGAAGAGAGAGAGAGAGGGAGGGAGAAGGAGGAATGAAGAACGATGTTCATCCTTGAAATTTGAATCTATCTGTGGCTTCCACACAGTACATTTCAAACATCCCCATTAACTTAGTCCATTAGATAAAATCCTATTAATCGGATGACTTGGTCAGCTGTGGCTTACTCAGAATTTGTGGTGGGTTTAGTATTTTATCATCAAACACAATTCTGAGTAATTCAAACCTCACAATGAGCAAAAATTGCCCGCAATTACCAGCTTCAAATACAAGCAGCTTTCATCACACAAACACCAGCAAGTGTTCACACCACTCTCCCCTCCACTTTACTTGTTTATTTAGTCTGATTTACACCTGAATTTCTTCTCTGGGTTCAGCTGACGCAAGCTCCCACTCGTTTGCATTGTTCCTCTGCAAAGACAACAAACCAGCTCCAGCCAGGAAGCTTTAACCCTTCACCAAAGGTTTTCAGCAATCAGATCCCTAAACATTAACTTTGGTAATAAAAGTAGCGTATCTGAAAAATTAGCAGAAGGGAATATAATGGCATATTTCTGTGCAACAGGGAGAATTTCTACCTTCTGCAGTCACTGGTGGACTATCAAAGCCAGTATAGCATGACATATGATGTTGCAGCATCCCCGGGCTAGAAAAGTAAGTAATCTGAGTCACCCACAAACAGAAACAAATTCAAAAGGTCATTAAAAAGCTACTAAAACTCACAAAATTAAGTAAATACATTAATTAATTAAAACCTCTATAAAACAACAGAGACTAATTTGCTGTAGTAGTATCACATGGCTTTGGAAACTGCCCTTCAGTAATCCAACCAAAACTTGGCATGTTTCCTTCTCTGAAACATTAGAAAGAAATGAAAAACAGGATGGAGGGATTCAAGAAAAATAAATACTAGTATCTAGCTTTCATCCTGTTCTTTTCATGAATGAATCGCAAACTCATTTATCCAAGACAGTGAATAGTATCCTTTTGCAAGCATGAACTGTAGCCATGGGCCACTACATGTATCATGGAACACAGCATGGCTGGCAAGGGGAGTCAGTCCAGCACGAGAGCCCAGGCCAGGGAAGAGCATGATAGTTTGGGGAACTGAGCAGCTCTTGCTCCAAAACATCACTGCTGCACAGCCTGAGAAAATAAATCACAAAACTCAACAGTGCACCCTATACACTCACACAGACCCCACAGCATTGAAGCAGCACCAGCCAAGGCTCATTCTGCTAGAGGCTGCACAGGCATCCAAGAAAGATAGAAATCTCTGCCCAAGAGTTTTCTGTGGATATCTAACACAATGCAGAAGTGCTAAATGAGTGGGAAAGAGGTGGAGGTGCAGCAGCAGTACAAGGAAGGTCGTTAGTAGATGCATGTTGGTTGCAGCACACAGAGTCTGTGCCACCAAACCAGCCCCAAAGCAGGATTGGCACAGAAACAAGAGCACTGACATCTATAAGCACAGAAAACAGGGGAAAGTTACTGAATGTAACTGATCTCAGCTAAACCACAGACCTACTGTCATATCAATAGACCAAGAACCGGCCCATCAGTACTCTTGGAAGAGTGGAGAAAGCCAAGTGTGAGGCACAGGAGACTTGCACAATGTGTTCTTGTATAAGAGGAGTCCGTGGTAGAACAGCTATTACATGTTCTTGGCTCTGCATGACTGTCTGTTTCTAAGTACCACAAAACCTCTGTCTTTAAAAAGTCATTTTTCCAACAAACGTGACTCTGAACTGGCAACTCTCCTTTACCAGGCCACCCTACAAACACAACATAATTTCTGCTGCATACAGATCACAAATCCCAGTGAAGACTTTGCTGTGCTACTAGTTTGAGGCTGAAGGCACTCACCTTGGTGACCATCTCAGCATATGATAGCTACTAAGATCAGCCTATGAACAGAAAATAGACTGCACCAGCTGCTTTGAGGCTAAGACGAGTGACAAGTCCCCAGCCTTAAGCATCAACATTGCACAATGCCTCCTCTTGTATCTTTTATAAAATGACCTTTCAGGAATGCAATTTCCAAAGTGACTAGTCTTGCGGGTGACACACAGCTAGGGGAAACAGAGAATTTACAGTGATTAGAATAGATCAGATTTATGGACTAACAAGACAGATGATGCAGTAAAGCAAGGAATGAAATGTAATGAGGCCAAGAAAAAATTAAACACATGCTATATTCCAGCCTAAAGAACAGTGTACAAATAGACAGGAAATACAATCTAAAACAATTCACATAATGTTTAGTAGAATTATAAAGGAAAACCAGAAAAGATCTTGCAGCTCTTACAGACTTCAGAAAACAGAGTAAAAACCAATGGAAGACTGTAAGGAAAGTTAAGAGGTACTGCTGAAACATCTGTATGAAAGGCACAAGGAGCCTTTCAATCTCAGGAGCATTTGTTGTCACACTGAAAAATGTGAGACACTGCCAAACGGATCTCCAGAGGGTTCAAACCCAATCTTGAAAGATTTCATAGATATCAGGTTATTTGAGCTACATTAACATTTTTGCAAAATGAAACCTACAGTTACATTAAATCATCCTAAAACCTGTAGGATCTGATCATCTTTAGGTATGCGACAGATAAATGCAATAGGGAAGATGTATCCCAAAATGAAAAGGTGTAGCAGGGAATAAAACTGGCTTTGAGCCAAACAGGAGTGAGAAGCCAAGAGTTTGAACTTGTCCCTGGAAAAGCCTTGGTGGTCTGTTACTCATGGCTGAACCATATTGGAGAAAATGGTGTGTCAAAGGATATACTGGATTACCAAAACAATATTGCCGGGGGAAATATTGTGACAGATTTTAATGCAAAGAATTTCTTTACAGATAGGAACATCCTTAAGATTGTAAAAATGTTCTTTATGTAGGCGTATACTTCTAGTCTGAAAACATTTACATGCATGCTTAACTTCATATGTATTGACTAATTAAAATCAACTGGGATAATCATGTGCTTCAATTTAACATGTTAAGCATTATAAAAATCAAGTGGATTAGCATGTTGGTATGTTTTAATCTCTCTTTAGCTCACTATGGATTTTCCGCAGTTGTATTCAGGATAACGGGAAGAACTGCAACTCCCAGAAAGCGAAGAGACGATGCAAGATTTTAAAATACTATCAGATGGAACAAAATTTTTCTAAACTATCCCTTTTACTTGAGAGCACTCATTTTTAAAGGCCCTCTCTACATACAACATTATAAAATATTCCCTCAAACACAGCAACTTATTAGCTATATTCCTGACTAGTTTCTTAATTGGGCTCAGAAGTAAAATTATCATTCAGACGTTAGCAGTTTTGTTGTTCAACATCTAATCTATTTTGAAAGCTTAAACAATTTCTCTAAATATTTAAATTAAATATAATCAGCATTTGCGTAGTGATTTTAATTAAGAATTAAGTTGCTGTTCCCCTGAAATTTATAAATGTTTAAAGCCAGTGCAGTAGCAGGATAATGTCAGGGCATTTAAGATTCTGTACCATTATTAATACATTTTTTAGTGTCTTGCAGGCTGAGTTTAGCACTGTAGTTGACCTGCTACACAACTACTCAAAATCATCTTTAAAAAAACCTGAAAAACTACCAAAAAAATTGAAAACTTAACTTAATTTTAAACTGCTGTGACTGAGACACAGAACAGGGTTATACTCAGGTTTTTTCCATTTTTATTTCTACTTGAAGCCCAGTTTCTCCAGATCTTCCTTCCACAGGCAAAACTCTGAGCCTATGACTTTGAGCCTGCTGGATTTCTTCTGGGTCTGAGGAAGGAGCCTCACAGATATTTATATGGCTTTAGAAAGAAAAGCTACCTATGCTGACTTCACACTATTCTTTTAAAACAAGCGTGTTACAATCCTGTTTAAGACAAATATGTATTCCTTGCATGAGGGTACAATATCCAAATCGTACCATGGAATCCCTTGGTACTAAGTAAATCTAAGAAGACCGAAGGGTAGCCCATCCACCTCAGAGCATGTCCCCAGCACATTGAACACACGTCGAGGATGACCGTTTCAGAGCATTCTCCTCAAGCTACATGTGTGTGCAGGAGGCAGAAGTGTCCATGGTTACTGAACCGGGCTTCGCCGGAGGGCACTGCGAGCTACAGGCTGTGTGTGGGAAACACAACCTGATGAGACGTGATGAAGCTGGTGTATAGCTATCCACACTGCAAAAGGTGACCCTGCTGAACGGCGTAGTCAAACTGAATGCACCCTGGGCAACTCCTGTGTGTTACTGGATATGGCAAAAACACACGCCTGCTTCCTCTGCGTGAAGGAAAAGCCTTATACCTGGCATTTCCAACCCTACCGTAACACAGCCGGAGAAAAGGCCTCCATCATAAACATGTCTGAGAAGGAAAAAAATACGTAAAAGATGCAAGACACTGGATAGCAACAAATTAGATGCCTAAAGTTCAGGACTGAGAACAAAACCATTACAGATATTTAATTAGAAAACTAGCTATTAAAGTAGACGGAAGTTGTTTAATGATAGTTTGTCAGTGAACTAATGTTCTGTGGGCAGAATGAACTGTTGGGCAGAAACGGAGACAATACAGTGGTTACAGATCTTGGAAAGAAGTAACTGGAGAAGAATGAACTGCAAAGGTTACAAATCTCAGATTCAACTGCAAGTCTTTTTCTCTCTTAGTCCACAAACAACTAAAAATGTTTCAGAAATGTTTTAGAAAAAAACAACCCACCAGAAAAACCCAACCCAAGACCACACACCAGATTAATCTCCACACACGCATTCACAAGAGGGCAGAAGATTAACTCTCATTTTGATCTTTTGATGAGAAAGAGCACAATTTTGACACAGAACTGCATTTTCTCCAGTGGACACTAAGCAACTCAGAGTAGCACAGACCAAGAGACCATTTTCAACCTGCCATCCATCTGACTTCGATCTGTTATACCGATTCAACTGGTGACATCCGAAGTCCCAAGGTATGAGCACATCGCTGTTTCCTCATTAAAAAGTCAGCATGGGTAATTTTGGATATGTACTTTTATATCTTAAGAAGAAAATAGAATAGAGCAGACCAAAGAGTGAATGATTAAGCTTTTTCGCAGCCAGAAAGAGCAGGCAATAACATTCTCCACCACACTTGAATTTTTATCCCATGGAAGTTGGACCTGGGCTGAAATTAAACCGGGTGCGAAGTGGCAGGTTCTCTGCCACCAAGGTAGGGTACAGCAAACACATTAAAGCCACAGCAGTTCTGCACAGCTTCAAGCTTTGCCCTCTGCCATTTTCCTTTTTACTGCAGTCCTTTGCACAGAGAATGAGACAGATGCAAGTATCGCCTTTCACTCTGTCCCTCAGACACTTCTCCTCTGACATTGTCTCCAATTAGCATTCCTGTTTGTTATCCAATCTATCACTCATAATAATTTTAGTGCAGTCAACCAGTTCCTCCACAAATGAGAGGAAGGTTAATGATGCTTTCTGTTACTGTTACTATATGTTTTGCATAAGAAAAGGAATGGATTTTTTAAATAACAGGAGACAACATTCCTTTCCTGAAATGCCTTGGAGCAGAAGACATCCCTTCTTCGCCAGTGAGCTTCAACTGGACTGCCCACATTTTACCAGGTCAGGAGTTGCTTTCTGCCCCTGACACACAAGTACCCTGTGGCCAACAGAGAAGTGGCCCAAGTGTCTTCAGTCTAGATGCTTTTCTGTAATGGAGCAAAAAATTGCCCCTTGAAAAGACAGAGCCAAATCCACCAGTGACAAAGCTATTTGCATTGGAGCACTGCCGGGGTTGTTCTCTCCCTTCCCCTAGACCAGATACTGAGCCCAACAGCTCAGCCTGTGAACCACACACCACTCCCAGCCCTGGGATCGGGAGGGTGCAGGGAAGGGGAACTGCTGCTCTGGTGTCGGGAAGGGTGAGAGCAGTGTCAGCTGCCCCCTTCGCCTCGAAAGCAATGCATGCTAAAGCCAAGTTGGGCATTTAAAGAGCAGAAAAGTTTAGAGGGAACACTATGCAAAGTTTGACCTAGGAGCCATTGACTGCAGCCAAAACATTTTCATTTAAGTAACTGATGTTAATGTTATTGTAGTTACCTCTTAATCCTCCCCCAAAGAAAAAGAACGATTCTGATTGCCTGGTAACAGTTACCTCTGGTTGTGTCATTACAGTAACTTCAAATATTTTTATGCTAATAGCACACCATGGTTAGCAACTACACTTTTTCCTAATTTTTACATTTCTTATTTGTTAGATGATTAACTTTACCTGCCATTTGTGTCAAACTGCTTTTGGATCAAAGCTGGAATTCAATTAACAATACAGAAAAAAGTATTTTTAATAGGTGCACTGGCTACAAAAGAAAACATCAAACATGACTTGCATTTAAATGAGTCATCACGTGAAGAAAATTATCTCCATAATTAGTGACTTGAGCCAATTGTTGCTGATCATAATACGATCAAAGGGCTAGAAGAGATGATAGCTGCTCTTCTGAACTAAAATGGTTTGCAATTAAGCATAATTTCCTGTGTTTAGCCAGAGAGTTCCGTGGGTTGTAGCTTTCTTTACATGTTAATAGGAAATGTCTAATGCTTAAATATGGGTTTTATGTAAATTTAAGATATTATGATGGGTTTAAATCTTAATATAGAAAAGATCAGATGTCATTTTAATTCTGAAAGGGATTATTTCAAATGTTTTGATTTTAAATAGAAATACCAGGTTTAAGTTAGAAAGACAAAAAAAACCCCCAACAAAAACCCCACAACACTTCACGCCCCTGCAGGTGGAACTGATCTGAAGGATGCTATCAACAAGAACGAGCACAGGGCAGATCCAAAAACTTAATCCTCAATGGGACCGAGGCAGATGGGGCAGGAAATGTAGTCCAGCTCACCTACACAACCATTTCACAGGAGCAAAGGGGTCTTATCCAAAATAGGAGACAGCACCTGGGCTGAGCAGGATGTCAGGCACGTCTCAGCTCATCACCAGGCTTAAACATCCACTCCTTCAGTCCCTGTTTTTCACTGGATCCCACTGACCCGCTTGCCAAAGTAGGAAAACTCTCCACATGCTACTTGCCCTGGTGATTTTGCCACATCAGTTTTGCTCAGCATCACAAATGTGACCCAAGCTGGTCTCAGGAGGTTCCAGATGCTCAGCAAGGCTCATCCCCACACACCAGGATGTCATCCCTCTAGCCGGCAGTGAAGCCTGTAGGCCAGCAGATGCAAGGCAGCCCAGGAGAGCGCTCCTCACAGCCCTGTCCAGCAAAGCGCTCCCCCTGCTCAGGTCCGAGTATGTAAACCATCCCACAAACCTGCCGGTGGGCTCGCCCACGTGCCCAGCTGAACCCAAGCCCTCTGACAAAGACACTCTGTGAGCTCAGCTCCCTAATGTTATGGCAATGGTGCTATGGCCATAGTGCAGGCAACTGCAGTCCTGCAAGGTCTGGCTTAAGCTTCGAGCTTTAGTTCAAACATGAATTAATTCAGGGAAGCCCTTAAAGATCCCTCTTGGCTTTAGGGTCTCTTAAAGCAAGCACAAATCACTAGCATTTTGTCTTGGCACCAGGCTTTATACTTACTTTGTGTTACCATGAACGACTGCCAAAAGGGAAGAGAGAGGAACTCAGGTCCATTAGCCATACTTTATTTTTTCATGATCTTCCCAGAAGTCGTTGCCCACACTGTTCTGATGCATCTTTGCAGTCCTCATCCAAGTTGCTGAAAGCCCTTGCTGCAGCCCTGGGATATCTACAGCTTTTAATCCTGGGTGACAGCAGAACAGGCAGCAAAAAGAGAGCTGAACCTCCAAACAGTATCACTGGGAAGAACAAATTCCATGTTAGCTTGCTCTTCACAGAATGACACGCACTGTCCAAGCTGCAGACATCATATAAGGTACCCATTCTGAATGTATGCAAAATAAAGGAAGTGGCATTTCTATCAGAAGGAAACATTTGGGTTGAATTTAAGACAACTGTTTAGGACTGATCAAGTGTACTCACCCCAAGAGTTCACAAGTCTAATTTTGTCACTGTCTAAAAGTTACTGAGCCATTTCCACTAAATGGGGGTGCTTATTTCTGTCCCTTCAGGTGGGACTCACCAAAATAATTGGCCGAGTGCTCACAGAGGGGTGAAGAAACACACACCAGGGCCCCTGTTACAGCCACTGCCTTTGCAAATGCTTATTTAATGTTTAAAGACTATGAGGCTACACTTTGCACTGTTAGCTTTAAGACCGAGCCTACCTAAGACAGGAAAAGTGCAGCTTATTTCATTTAGTTATTAGTCTTTCAAGACAGTCTCAGAGCAAGTTCTTTAAGAACACTAAGCATTAACAACTAATAATATCTGAGTCACTGAGCTGGCTTGGTTTTAGATGTTAAGGGATTCTCTGTGGATTTTCCTATTTATTAGCCTTTTTTTTTCAGGTTAGAACATTATTTTTATAATTACAGTTGTGAAATAAATATCTTACAAGGGTTTTCCCCATGAATGTAGGGCTCCAAGGTGATTTACATTGAAGATCATGAAATCTTAAAACTTGAGTTTCCTCTGGGAAATACTGTTACTGTAAGGTCAGTACAAATGAATAATATTTAAAACTCATGGAAATATGTTTCTTGTGGGGCAGCAAAAACGCTGCAGTCCCTAATGACCCATGCCACAGGATTAAGAACTGAGCAGCTGCAACTTCCAGCAAACTTCTGCACGTTACTAATTTGGGAATTAAAAACTCTCCTAAACTCATTATGGCCAAGACTTAGAGTGATAGCACAATGGGCATCTCTTTCCCTGAAATGTGCCATTACCTTCCATATGATTTGCTCGTACAAAACTCTGCTTTCTATGTTTTAAGATTCCTGAAATGCTTTCACATGAATTGCATGTAATTGTGATAAATGCAATAAAAAAGCACCGCAGAACTCATTTACCTTTCCCAATCATTTTCTAATGAATAATTTTGCAGGCACACAAGTATCCGCTCCACAGCACGGGCCACTCAAATGCAGTGTTTGAACAGCCACAGTCCAGCACTTTGAAAAGCCATCACCCCAGTCCCCATGCCTGCATTCAGACCAAAATACGATGTTTATTTAAAGGTTTTGCACAATTTCAGAAGGCTGCACAATGTCGGAGAGATAAGCCGTACTGCGGCAGAAGCGGAGCCAGGGAAAGGGCAGGCACTGGGGAAAAGGACTGGCTCCACAAGACGTCTACCATGGCATAACAAACGCTGCATGCTTGGCAAGTTCATTGGTGCAAAAAAGGAATTAAGAGCAGCCTTAAGAGCCGTAGGACATAGGAGCTGCCTAACGCTTGAATTTTACATCTGGATTTACTGGTGTTGTAAACGTCCACATCATTATGAGTCTCACAAAACTCATATTCTGTAATCAAACAACCAAGTGGAAATTTCCATTTCTGTAATATTGGGAACAGGGGGTAGGAGGTTATTCCCCATGGCTGACAACCAACAACTGACAATAATATGATCCTAAAATGAATCAAACTTACAGAAGTAGTTAAAAGAACCATTAAAAATCCCTCAATGTAAAGGTGCTGAGTCATGGTTTTTTGAGTGGGTGCCAAGACCGCACTGCTCAGAAAACAGAACTCTTTAAAAAAGCTCTTTCATAACTCTTCTGAAAATAATTTTTATTTCAATTACCTTCATGAAATTCCCACTATGGACAATTGGGAATCATGCATCCAATGCTACACCGCGTTATGATGAAGCTGGTCCTATCCAATGCCTGGTCAGAATCCCTAATGGACATCAGTTATTATAAAAGGAGATAAATTAAACATGAAGATTATTTATTTCCATAATACATTTTAAATATGTATTTACTTGCAAGTGATGAAACTTGTACTGTTTTTGCTTGGGAGATAAAAGGGACAGGATCCCTAGTGTTAAAATGAATTTCCTAAATGGACTTTAATGAACCTTGTCAAACCTCTTGATACAGCTTTCTCACTTTTAAAGTTCACTCAGTCCCCATCTAAACAATAAGCCTGCATTAAGATTTAAAGGTCTCCCTTTTAGTGGCGGGGCTGTGCATGCTGAGTCTTAACTTCAACCAGAGGCAAAATATTTTTCTTTTCAAAATTAAGAAGAGTCAACACATTAGCCAAATGGAACTACTTTACATTATTTTAGATAATGTAAATAATTTATTTACATTGTTTCATTTGTGAGGGAAAACACTCAGGAAAAAGAAAAAAAACAAACAACCAAAACACTGCCAGTTGTTGGCAGATCAAAAGCAATAGCAAATTCTACATTCCAGAAATATTTTTTCCCCAAAGTTTCCCCTTGAAAAAAAATGATTGTTTTTGCTTTTCAAAAAGAGATCACATTTTGACTAGTCTGCTGTGACCGAGGTTATGACAAACGCCTTAAAACTGGCAGTACTGTTATGCTATTCACACTGCCTGGAAAGCTGTTACCGGATTTTTTTTTTTTTTTTTTAATACAAACATTACTATAGCAAAGAAATATTTTGTGTGATTCAGGTAGAAAACAGTTTCAGACTACACTGAAAGTTTGCATATGCCAATGTCAGTGAAGGCAAAGAGGACAGTGTGGATGCGCTCCTCTCTCATCTGTGCTCTTCTTGGTTCAGTCTCTCCCCCGGGCTGCAATGGGTCCCCAAGCACCGCAGCGGGGCTCCCATAATAGCCCCAAATATTCTTAACAATAAGGCAGACATGGCTTCCTAGTTTCACAGGTCTTTTGGAAACATTTTCTTCCTCTTAATGTCAACCTTTTCCTCTTATATACGTCTCTTCCTTTTGCCTCAAGGAGGCTTTTATAGCCACTACATCTCGTATTATGGATCTGAAATGCCAAATCAGGCTACAACACTGCAATGAATTATTCCCATCAGTCCCATATTACAGACTCAGGAATTCAGATTGCTATCATCATCAGTAGCTCCAAAATTAATGACTATAGTTTATGAGCAACCCTCAGTTCAATTTCATTGCCTTACACCAAACTTGAGATAGGGAAAACCACGGCTTCAATCCAGAAAACAGTGTACTATGCATCAGATCACAGAAGAACTCCTAATCTGAGGTTGGGCAGCCACTTGCTCTCATGCCTCTGCGGTGTCAAAGGTTTCTTTCATTGAAAACACCTCTTCAATTATGTCGTAACTTATTCTTTTAACAAAAGACCCCCCAAAGAAATACAAAATCCTCATTTAACTACATACCTAGCCCTAAAAGCCCCTTCCTGCTTTGTAGGAATAAAAATTTCCTAGATGTTAAACAGAAACATCATTCCAAAGGCAAAATAATGGCAAGGATAAAACTTTATTCATGAAGAAAACTAGAACTTCACTTAGTATTTTAAAGACTTCATTAAGAAAATTCTCTGTGGGTATCTACAAATGTTAAATTAAGATCAAGACCTTAAACATTTTGTCAGGCAGATGAGCACATCAAAGCGTTTCAAAAAGGAAGAACCTGAGACTTGAAAGCTGTCAAAAAGCGGAAATGAGAAGAAATAAAGGCTAATGAAGTAACTGCAATGCCTGAAGAAATGTCTAGAATAGGTTTTCCTTTACATTATCATCCTCTGACCTTAAGAGGACTAAAAATGAAGCTGAATTCACTTCATGTGGCTGAATTCACTTCATAACTTTTGATATTTTATTACACAGAGGTGCAGATTTCTATAAAAATCTGTTCTTCCTTTTTTAATCTCCTCTTCACTCTATACCTGAAAGATCTCTTTGCTGTTATTTCAAAATTATTTGTCACACTGGGAAGCAGAGGAGAAAATACTGCATACATTCCCATAAATCTGCTGAAAAGATTCTGTAGGCCTGGTGCAATCCCTGGGCCAGCTCCAGCTGCTCACCGCAGCCCCTGCACCTCTGCATTTGTGGATATACCCACACAGGGAGTTGCTCCCAAGTGTTGTCCTCTCTAAAGCAACCAGCAGCCTATAACCTATAATGGCCTACATATATCTATATATGTATACCTTAATGACCATAGCTAGGCATAGAGATCAGTCAGAAAGGTCTTCAGATATGTTGTTGGTGATGGAGCGGACTAAGGCCGTTAAGCGTCAGACAAGCTGTATCCCAGAGGAGATCCTCCTCCTCTGCTGACTGCAGCACAGCCCAAGGTCTCCTGTCTTCACTAGTTAAATCAGACTCCTCAGTTGGTGAGGCAGGGAGAAAATAGCCTGCTCGCTATGAGTAATTCAATGTAATTTCATGTAAATAAATGTCTGTAAATATCCAGAACAAATAAATCAAACTTTTCTTCATCTAAGGCTCAAAAAAACCCCTACAACACCTTCGTGGTGCAATGTCTTCATGATTCAGATATTAGCTGTGGCAAACAAGTACCCACTCCGGCATACAGCATGATACAACTCCATATATGAACCTCTCATCACCAGCAAAGGCAGGTGTATGAAGAAGTCCAACAAAAAAATGTTTATTTACTGTTGACAGTAAAGAGTTTTTAGGAAGAAGGAAGCCAAGTTAGCAACTGACCCCAACTCTAAAACAGCAGAGCCTGCATCAGCTGTGTAATCATCCTTTTGTCTCTTCTGCGAGCTCATAAACAAATGGGTATAAGCTGTTATAATAGTTCCCTTAAGTTTTCAAAATAATATTTTTTTGTACCCATCATGATTTATAATGAATGTCTGGTTTTATCTTGTGTAACACATGCTGAGTTTGTGGTCTGCGTGCTAATTCTTTCGGAGCAGCAAGGTTTGAACCTCACATGGAAAGGGCTAAAACTGCTGTGAGCATTGGAATTAATCCCTCTCACTTGCCAAAATATAGTCTCAATCCTGTCTCAGGGTATTCATTGCTGTGCTAGCCCCCAACACAACCTGAATTTTAAACGTACTTGCTGCGAGAATATTGGAATATGATGGTTTAGTTGCTTATTTTATTGAGTGTAATGCTTTCCAAAATATGATGTTTTTTGATGCATGATTATTTGAAAACCCTGCTCTTAAGATAAAAGCTAAATCAACAAAACAATACATTTCATTTAGCACAGACCATTCAGGAACAGTACTGGAGACGCATATAAAAGCGCTGATTTCTAGACGCGTATAGTACCCATGTCTGACTGCAATAGTGAGTGCATTGCTCTCAGGAAAATTACCATGGTCAGACCGTGAGCTCCTTTCAGCAAAGAGGGCTGCAAAGCCCCAGGTGCCAGGGAGGAAACCCCCTGGAGCTGAGGGAGCCTTGGCCATGTGTTCTGGTTTGCAGGCTCAGTGCCACCACTCCAATTTCCTTGCTGGGTTCAATTTATCAGCCTGGGGCCCCAGGAGACAAAGCCCCTGCACCCCAGGAGACAAGTTTTGATGGCCCCAATCCAGTTCTTGAGGCCCTGGAGCCTCAGCACAGAGGAGCAGAGAAGGTGATGTTCACTTTCTAAGTCCATTTGATGTGGGAAAAGAAGTATTGTGCAGGATGAAGACGATCCCTTTGCCACCGATGGGAATTCATCATGATATGGTCATGCGTGGCAGCTGCACAGCCACTTCCCCACTGCCATCTCTCACTCCAAGGGTTTCATGAAGAGACTCATACCTGTTTTCAGGGGCATGTTGATAGCTAAGTTATCCCTAAACTCATCTTCCCTCTAGTGGAGCACAGGCAGGGCTCCCAATTACCATAAAGTGTATTTTTAAGGTAAAGATGCTTAATGCTTGGTAAAGCATAAAGTAAACGAACACTATCAGAAGCAAAAATACAATCACAGACCAATGTTGTTGCCAGTTGGAAATTATGTGATAAGGTGCCTGCAAGCTCATTACCACCCGGCTTCCAAAATAAATCAGAAATTTTCAAAACCAGAAAGAGAAATAATCAGGGAAATTCTATAACGTCATTTACTGAGGAAACAGCATTATAAAACATTATTTGCTGTTGCTGCAGATTGACTTTAGCCATGGAATTTATTAACCACTGACAAACACCAATCACGTTTTTCCTCCCAAGGCAAAGCAAACCTCTTTGTGCTCACCCTATGACCCTTAGCTGGCTCACTGACTTTGTGCTTAATGCTAGGGATGAAAAGAATAATGGGATTCAAAATACGGTATTGTTTCTGAACCTTAATAAAAGGAAAGCTACTGAGTACAAACCTGGGTAATTACTTCTACTCAGAAGAAAATTACTCAGCCGGTTCCCCAGTTTAAAGCACTTGGAGAAAAAAAAGTTATGCTAGGGTTTGTTTTTATAATTGGGCTGTTTTGTGAGTGCGTGACTAAATAAATAACCTCTGCAAACAAGAAAACAGGATCCATGCTGGATGTGTGTAGCTATCACTCATTACTTTCAATTGTATTTTACTGTATTTTTATTGGTATCTCAATCTTTAATTTAAAATTATATCTTTCACTGGTAGTCCCAGAAAGCTTTTCAGTTATACAAAAGTTATTCTTAGTTTCCAGACTATCTTTGAGGTTAATAATATCAAAGAAATCTCCTCATAGTATCCTGAGAAAAAAAATTCTTAGTAAGAAGTACTAGATAGCAGTAAGTAAATTATTTGATTGCAAAATATGTGATATTGCAGTTGACAAGAAGTAATAGGTGAGTTAAACTTGTTGAGAAAAGGCACAGGAATGTCCCCATGTCCATTTATTGAAGTTGGAATGATACCAATAGATATATTTGAATATTGCCTTTGAGGATAAATCTCCTTAACTAGGTCATAGCTGTGATTGCTTCCCAAAGGAGTAAAGTATGTTCTTTGCCTGATCGTACCCACCTCAGGAAAGGACAACCCCAACACAGCGTTGATTTGGGAGCGATCGAGGTGTCCTGGCTGCAGGTCACTGGTATACAAACTGGCAATATGCAGGTGAGGTGAGGCACTGAAAAAATCCCAGTCTCAGATTTCCATACCTCAGAGCAAGGTGTTACTGGGACAAAGCTGATCATAAAGCACACAGCAGGGGTGATCGTGTTGATCATTACAGAGCATTTATCGCTAACTGCTAGACAGTATTGCAAAAGTTGGCATTACAGTTATGAGATGTATGGTGGAAGACTTCTGTTTTAAATGCTGTCTGTGACCTTTAACCTGTTTCCAGGTATTGCTCCATGACTGACTGTTACCTAGAGGATCAGCGGGTTTATTGCTAAAAGACAGCTGCACGTGGGGACACTCCAGACTCAGCACGATCTGCAGGGTCTCAGCATTTCTTTACAGTCACACACTTCAAATAATCACATTTCTCCCTGCTGCCAGGCACTGCCAGAGCCACAGCTGGGAGGTATCTGGTGGTACTTCACAAGCAAGCAAGGGCCATCTTCAGCTGCATAGTTCTGGCACCTGGTCTCTTTGGGAGAAAGTTCTCCTCTCATTTTTCCCTTTCAGCCTTTCTGCTTAGTCCTTTGGCCATTTTTCTCTTTTCCCAGCCTCCTCCGCCCTACCCAGCCAGCCAGCCCACTAGATACATCTTACAATGCGCATCTTACAAAGGCACCCCAAAAATGGTTGAGCTCACTATTTGCCTATCTCAGGAAATCCTCAGCTATCCCAAAGCCTCTAAAACAGCTCTGACTAACCACCTCTTGGATACTACTACGGGCTCATGCTTCAGGCTCTCTGATCTCCAAGGGAGACCCATCCAGCCTCCTTGATTTGGTTAGTTGGTTAAACTACAGCCGCCATCAGACGTGCAAGAGTCGCCAAGTGGTTTGGGATCAAAGAGCCCCAAAGACTGTTTATAACATTAAGCAGCTACTGCCGAGAAGCTGAGTGATAGCGCCCACATATTTACAGTTTAATGAAGAAATAGATCCTCTCGGCAAACTGGAGCCTGAAGGAACTTCGCAGAACATGTCAAGTTCCACTGATGGTGACGGGTCGCATACAGATGAAGTAAGTGATAAAGCAAATAGCTGCAAAATGTATGTGAGGGCCCCATACACCCACACCTGAAATGTCACCCTCCATATGAAGTAGTTTATAATCTCCCATAATGCCCAAGGAAGTCAAAATGCATGGAAACGTGATTTATTTTAAACCACAACAACCAAAGGAGCTCTCAGAGAAGGGAAAATTTTCAGGTTTTTAAGCAAATCTGCTCAAGTATTTGTGCTATTTTCAGGACCCTGTGAGTGCACTGTGGAAAATTAAATAATTTCCAAAGTCACTTTCCATGGCACCATATGTAAACCAGAGCAGTTCAGATGACTTAACACGATCTGCTCTTCAGTGCTCTGCGTTAGCTTTTGTCTCTGCTATGAATTTGACAGGCTGGCACATGAACATCACCCTTGATCTCAGAATTCATTCCATTCCTACCTCCTTACTACTATTTGTCCTCCTACTACAGTTTCTTTCACCAGCACACTGTCAGTTACACAACTACACTCAACAATTCCCAAGATAAAGAATTTTTGAGTTACAGGAGAGGAGAGCAAATGCCCTTTCACACTCAGAGCCCCTCTCTCTGAAGTCCGTGCAAGTTTTGCCATTGATTTCTACGGCAGCAAAGCAACCTCCTTGCAGCCACGTCAGATCCTGAGATCTTCTTTCTGTACTTGGAGAGATGACACCAGTCCATTTCTGCTATCTACTTGTTCGTACTCTTCAAAATAAAGGGCTGTGCTCCAACGGAGGTACATTGCAGCTAGGAAGTCTGTGTTATGAGGGATTTAATATTTTGTCAGGCCCAGTATTTAGAACCCAGTCATTAGGTGCTCCTCCTCAGTGTATTATCCACTGAATTCACACTGCTTGATAGTACCATTACTTCTGCATACACAGACAGTTTTCAAATTTCTACTGATGTAACATAGGGCATGCCAAAATTTTTTGCTACACCTACTTCAGCAATGAGTTTCAGTGTACCGGTTTGGTAAGACAAAGAGCATTTGCATGTGAATGGTGCTGCACTCCCAGAGCAGCCTGCTATCACTTCTCCACTGCCTCGGAAAGCACAGGCCTATTTGCAGTTGCATGTGCTGAAGGCTGAAACTATTTTTAACAGTCAATGCTGCTGCATTATAGAGCATCAAACACATAACAGCAAATCCTAGACACAAAAGCAATGATTTTTCAGCTGACCACCCATACTATCACAGTAATTTTCAATAAATGCGAGGCTCAAGAAGGAGAGCATCAGCTGCAGATCTATATGAGGAAAGGGCAAAAGTGTTTCATGGGCCCCATCAGCACTACCCAGGGGAGCAGATCAACTTTCATGGCTTGTAACCCAGTTCCCACTGTACAGGGCCCTTCCTCATCCAGACCAGGGTCTGTGCCAAAAGACCTTTTGGACCTGATACAGAGGCATACCGGCTGCAGTCTTCTAAAACTTCTGTATAGCCCTTCCAAGGGTTTTCCTACAAAGGGATCTGAGCCAGCCAATGTTAACATATCTGCATCTCAAAATCCTCTGCAGGCAATGGAGATTTATTTCGCAGTTATAGGGAAGGAAACAACAGCAGAGAAAAAATTAAATGTCCTGCTCAGCATCTCGCAGGGCCAGTCTCAGAGGCAGGGAGACAACCCAGATCACAGCTCTCAGCCTTGTCCCTTGATCACCAGAGCTTGCTCAGTTCTACACAGTTCGGGACACACTGCAAAGGGGATACAGCTTCATCTAAATCAAGATGCCCGTGGTGGTTTGACCCTGGCTGGAGGCCGGGTGCCACCAAGCCGCTCCATCACTCCCCTCCTTAGCAGGGCAGGGGGAGAAAAGGAGGTGGAGAGAAACCTGGCGGGTCAAGACAAAGGCAGCTGAATAAAGCAGAGACCACGTGCGGAACCAAAGGGAGAAGGACAACCACGATCCCCCTCCCCACCCTCCCCAGCAGCNGGTTGGAGAGGCAGCCCCGGGGCTGGGCCAGTACCGCCCGGCCACAGCCACGGCCACAGCCACGGCCACGGCCACGGCCCTGCAAAGCGCCGCAGGCTGGCAGGGGGAAAACCAGCTCCCCCGCAGCCAGAGCCGGTACAATGCCATACAACACAACACGCAAATGCGGCGTCTATAGATAATGAAACGACCATAGTGATGCACCTAATTGAAATGCCTTGCAGGGGTCAAACTGTTAGAGGCTCACCATCCCCCGTCAAGCTGGGTGCCAGCTTAATAGGTAACTTTTGATTATCAGGTCTACAAGAATTTATGGTGCTGTAGGGTATTACAAGAGAGATTACCTCTATATGGTCAGATCTGCAATACTTCCATACTTCCAGCAAAAAGGTCACAGAAATGTTCTGAACACCTGCCAGGGCACACAGCTACAGAAAGTTGTAACTCTTCAGACAAAATGCAGCGCAGGTTTCGAAGGGAACATTTTCCAAGCCCCTTAAATTCCTTACAAATTACACAATGATGCATCTTTATAAGGGCAATAATTAAGATGCTTTTCTGTTAGGAAAAAGCCCCCAGTTCTTGTCAAGTATATGTATGTTTATGAAAACACTTGAGGCTAATCTAGGGAAAATGTTAACAAAGTCATTTGTTCTGATGATTAGAAAAAGAGGACAAAAGAAGCCCCAGGTTTTCCTCTTACTCTAGCTTGTGCACAGCCTTTTTGGTGCCCAAGTGTTTTATCTAACACCCCATTCTCTCTTGCATCAACCCCGTTCTTGGGCACGGACTTCACAATTGAAGGTGAAAAANGGGGGGGGGGAAGCTGATGCTAGGACTAGAAAGGGGGAAATACAAGTCTGTCTCTGGGCTATAACCTTACTAGTCTTGGTTTTGACCTGATGACAGTGGGAACCCTCAGCATAGCCTCTTCCCAGACATCACAATTCAACTAACAATTTGTGCCTTACATGGGCCTCAGCTAGGTCAGCAGCTCAGTTCACAAGGTATACAATTTGCCTCAACTAGTCCTGAGGCAGTAAAATGACACTTAGGTGGCTTCCCAGTTAAGCTGCCACTTAATAATCAAATCCTGCCTGCATTATTTTGATGTTTGTGTAAAATCACATTCTGTAATTTCCATAATTGAGCAAGGCAAGGGAAGATTCTTTAATTATATAATAGAAACATGAAAACATGAAGGATGAAACTCTCCAGCCTTGGATATAATCCAAAATTCAACTGGATTAGGCCTTGAGAGCACTCATCTAATCTCACCCTGCTTGCAGCAGGGGGTCGGACCAGAGACCTCCAGAGGTCCTGTCTGACCTAAACTACTTTATGAATTTATGACTCCAAGTGCTTGGATTTTGCTGATTCTGGGTTTAAATCCAGATATCCCATAAACTCACTTGGGATTGATTTTCCGACACCACATAGCAAAGCAGAGCTGTCCTACCTATCATCCATCACCAGCATTCACTGCCGCCTTCTCCTCACTGCAAAGCCAGGTCTCATGCCAGCCCGTATAGTTAGTCTGACTGCACTACCCGCTTCCTATCCTGGAGCTCAGGAGCTGGAGAGTTAAGATGTTCCAGTATCCCAAGTTTATGAATGACCAGATCCTTGAGGGAGGAGTGCCCAGTGGCTGCAAATTCCCAACTCCATCACCAAACAAAAAAAAAAAAAATTACATTACTTCAAACATTTTTTTTTTCCCAAAGTTGTAAAGAGAGAAAATGAGAATACATGACTGACACAGAACATAAAAAAAAATCCTCCTCCAGTGCTAAAGCAACTAGCTCACAGCCCTGGCTCTCTGTGGTTAAGTGAGAACTACTGCTATTGAGGTAAAACAGGATTTCTTTGTTAAGGTGCCAATGCTCTCAGCTCAAGTGTGGAATATCCCTTGCCAGCTTAGCAGGGCTTCCTCCTCCCCTGCGGCTGGTACTGCAGTGCCCACCCTGGTACTGCACACAACCTGCCTGCCTGCCTTCCTGCACATGTATTTACATATTGCTTGCTAATTAGCATGTTCTCTGCTTCAAATTGCTTGTTTCTGGTGCAGCCTTCCAAAGACAGCAGATAAAAGTTATGCATCATCTACAAAATACTAAATGTACAATCACCTCATTAGATTCTTCATTAATATTTTTCCGTAAGAGTGACATGAAACCCGATGATGATCTAGTTAAACTGACAAGTGGAGACCTTGTGTGATAGCACCTCTCTTTCCTAATCTTGGCTATACAGACTCCCTCTGGGAACCCTTCACATGCGCACTGAAGCCACGGCAGCTTAACACCCTGCAGCTCACCAGGGGTTGAGTAATGGTAGCTGTGTGAATGCATGATTTTGGCCGGCGGTAAAGAGAAAAGAGAGGTAAAGTTGCATTTAAAAAACAGCAGCATTGACCAGAGGCTAAGGGCTCATATACCATTACCAGAGCTCAGGTGATGCACAGCGAACTGTAAAACTAATCATGAACATGAAACCTTATCTATTTACACTGCGGCGATGATACCCAGCTGTCCAAAATCCCCTGGAATCAATGCAAACTCTCTCTGCAGTCAGTACCTTATGTTTCCTGCTACGGCCACATTATTTACATTGATTAATGATCACTTTGTGTACTATTAGCTGAGCAAGCAAAGTGTGACTCCAAGCATCTGAAATAAGACCTCGGAGATATTAAAGCCTATAGCACAATCAAATGGCCTTGCAGCTCCCCACCCTCTCCTTTCCAGCTCCCTTTTAACCAGCTCTGAACTACAGGATATATTTCCTAAGAACCTTCCAAAGATCCCATCTTACTATTGAAATAAACAATAGTATTTAGAATTCCACTGGGCTGTTATGAATAGCCTTCCCTAGCTTTCGAGTTTCTCCCAGACTACAAAGCTAGCAGCACTGGAGAAGTTAGCCAAAATGCACATGTAGTTTACTGAACAGCGTACCATAGATAAATTGTCACTTATTGCTTGGAGAGTTTCAAAAGAAAATTATGGGCTAAATGTTCCCACAGTACCAAGAAGAAACAGCCTAAAAATGAAAAAAAAATTAGAAAATTCTAACACTACCTACACATATCTAGTTTAGGTCAGATATATAGGGGTTTGGTGCAACGATTCATGAAACCTTCCTGGCCAGTGCCCTGTGGTCCTGGCGATAACATGGCTGAGAGTCTCAAATAGTTGAACTAAAGTGAACACTCTCAGTGAGCTTGTCTTCCCCTCTCAGCTTATTTCAATACAATATGCAATGATTACTCCCTTCCTCTTCCCCCAAAATAAAAAGTAGCAGAAAGCATCTTTCTGTAGAAGAGTTTTAATCAGAAAGTTTGTCCACAAAAAAAATAAAGCTTTCAAGAATATTTCTCCCCAAAACCACCAGATCACATAAATGCAACAGATATTTATGAAACATGTCAGAGAGATCAGCAATCAGGTCTTTTACGGGGCTAAAAATAATCATGTAATGAAAACTTTGCCTTTAGTCAGAACCAGGGTTAGACTTGCAGTTGTCCTTGGCTGCACTCTGAGCCAATTCCTTCCCCACACACACCAGATGACTTTGCCCAATGAAGTTTTCTCATGGCTTAGAGCTTTAGGCAAGTTCCCCGACCATTTCTCACTAAAACATTTACAGATATAAGAGGCTATCTGTCCTTTTGCTACCAAGGGAAGGACAGGTGTAGAGTGGAGTACAAGCTTTTTCGACCTCTATCAAGGAAATCTGCCAAAATCATGCTGCAGATCTCAGCAGCTTGCTGGCTCCTGTTATTAGCAGCATATGAAGTGCTAAGGAAAACAAAACAAAAAAAACCCCAAACAACCCAAACAAACAGACAAAACTATTTGCAGAAGTTTTAGTGGTTCTCTGAAACCCAGGAACATACCTATATATGCTTCAAGATCTGGTCTTGTATCTAATCCACGCTGCAGGGATGTGTTTTACAGAGCAGACCTCTAGCAGCTCTCACCGCTGCCTCTCTGCTCACCGTTCCCTGTGCATTTAGAGCCCTTCAGATAGTCATAGAAAAGAGGTAGCCAAGAGTCGTCCATAGACTAATGTAGATGCAGACGCAGGTAAGCAAAGAACCACCTGCATCACACGCATCACTGGGTTGCTGCTATGATGCAGAGCCAAGATGCTCACGACAATTTTCTAGTCTCAATACTTTGCTGCAGTTTCTGGAGCCTGAAAGGCCAGGGCTGCGAGCAGGTGCTTTCCAAAGCCACCTTTGAGAGGGAAACTCAGAGGCTGCGGCTTTGATTTATAGCTACTTTGAATCAGCTTTAAAAGTCTCTAAGTAAAAAACAACAATTTGGCATTTCGGAGATGAAACTCAGCTGTTAAGATATCAGGATGATTTGTGAAGGACTACCACAATGCAGAGCCTACAGACGTGTACTTTCTTCAGAACTGCTAAACCTGCACTATGGATTTGCAGAAGAGGTCTGGCGTGCATTTACGGAATGGGCTGAAAAATCACAGTTTGGACAAAAATAACCCTAGAATAAAACCCCAAAATAACAAGAAAAACTGTCAGAATACATGGGATCAGAAATCTTCCAGCTTTTAGAAACCCAGTATTTTGTTAAGGTAAAAAACTCTCACAGTTCTATTTTGAGCTTCAAGAAAAGCAAGCCCTAAAATACTTGAGAAATAAATATCATGCTTTGATTCACAAGAGAAGTATTCCCCTTTTATCCCCCTGTAATTCGCAAAGAGGAAAGCACTTAGAATATTTTCTTCCAAAATAGCACTCACTTGGTTATCTAGATCAGAGGTCTGCCTACAGAAATGATAATGAAACTGCAGAACTATTTCAGTATAATCTCGGCTCCGATAAACTATGTGGCTACTTTAAATAGATGTTATGCATCAAACTGCAGTTCTCAATCATATTTTAGCATAACGCTATATTCCTAGAATGTTATCCACTAGTTATATATTAAACTTGCAGTTCAAATCAATATATGAAAAAAACCTATTGCAAGACTTGGTTATTCTTGTACAAAGCAAAGTGCAGAAGACGAAGTTCCTAGAAAGCAGTGTGCTAAGAAAGCTAAGAACAGGGGGCTTTTTGCTCATTTGTTCGTTTTGAGTTTGGGTTTGATCCGTTTGGCTTTTGCATCCCTCGAGTGTGGGTTGTTCCGGGAGCTGTTCCCATCCTGAGGCAGAACTCTGGCCCTTGGGAAGGGGATGGATGTTGGTGCCTTCAGTTCTTCACCTTGCAAATAGGAGCAGTTTTAAAGGGGAGATATTGCTAGTGCTCCTTCTTTTCCAAGAATACACTAGGTGAAATTCTAGAGACAAGAAGCAACTCTTCAAGCACAAGATCAAACCTGAACAATTGCCTTTAAACCACACTTTGAAAACCCACTATCTTAAAGTGGCAGAGCAGTTCAAGCTGTGAAAGTCTGCGAGCAAACTAGAAGTCAGGTGTGAACAGGGCAGAACTGAAAACTAACAATTTCCAAATACAAGAATAGAAAATAAAAAGCCAAAAAGCATTCACTGAAATGAGAAGAGGGTGTTTTCAACGAGCTTCACAAGTCGTCACACATCATGAAGGTGATATTCACATCCAAAGCGTACGTGGCGGGGTGGGGGGGGGGGTTACTTTGTTTTGAGAATTGTCATACTTCTTTGGCAGAAGTCACACCACACAGGGCTTGAAGCTTCGATGCTTCTACTTGACAGAAAGGTTGCTTCAGTACTGCCTACTGCCTTCTTTCCTCAGAAAATGGTCTTATGAAATCTACTGCAGCCTTTTCTCCACCTCTTTTACACCACATACATTCATGGTCTGTATACAGCTCTCAAAACGTCATGAAAATGTGCTAAAAACAGTGACTTAAGACACAATGAGGGCTTTTTAAAAATAATTTGTTCAAAGCTAAAAACCAGAGGAAATCTAAGGTCACATAGGTTTAAGCAATAATTAGCAATGAATATTTTGTTCCTGAATTTAGCTTTTTTCTGCTTGCAAAATAGGTAGGAGTAGTGCAAAATGGTGTCAAATTCAGCATTACTTATGAATTTCTTTGCAAAACATTTGATAGGACTGCATTTACAAACCTTAGGTGGAAATATGCAGCATTCAAACTTTTAGACATGTATTCCTGTCATGATTTTGTTACCAATGAGATGCAATAACAATGCAATCGTTAGCAGTCAGCACAATACAGCATCCCTTCCCAACAATAATCAAATATATATGCTGAATTTCACATTCACAAAATATGAGTATTTGAAATTAAGTTGATTCTACATAAATGTTCCCGTTACAAAAATACTCACATATCCCTAGGCAGCAAATTTTAAAATAGTTTTTCCTTTAATATTCCAAACTGAATTGCAGTACTGTAGACATGCAAACACCTCTAATGTTTCTTACATCTATTTTTTCAATATACATACCAAAAGCTTATGCTTGCTGAGTGGCAAGAGAGTAATAAAGATTTTTCCAAACAGATAGATTATAATTACCATGCTGCTGATTTGCTTAGTCTAGTAAAAGTTAGTGGAAAAAGCCACTGTTCTGCTAAAAGGATTTAAACCTGGAGAACATTGGACAGTTTAATTTTGCTCAGCTTCTCAGGGCTCCTGCTGAGAGCTACGGCAGGGCTCACCTGCCTCCAGAGAGGGAAACATGGGCATTCCTTGCTCATGGCTCCTGGGCAGCCAGCAGCCAAGGAAATCCTGCTCCAGCTGTGAAGTAGAAAGCCCAGACTTTAACCAGGCCATCAGGTCTGTGGGTGGGATTCATATGACCAACTGTAGAGGCCTTTAAAGTTGATCGGGGAAGAGGCAGATGGACAAGAGACAGTCCTGGCTCCTCATGGTGTCAGACAATTTATACTCAACACATCCCCTTTTCCCTCTGCTGACATCCTCTAAACTGTCTTTGCGTCAGCGACAGTCACTAGATGCATCTCATTCAAGAAGGCCTGTGGACTGGGGTATCTTAAATAAACTTTTCTAAGCAATTCCAAATCATGGAAGCTTTTAAAAAATATGGTTCAATCTGATTCAAACCAAAACCCAACAGAAAGAAGCAAAACAGCCAGGGGAACAAAAGAAACCCCAAAAAACCAAAACCCAAACCAAAACCCCACAACCCACAATCCCGCTATTTTGCCTACTTTATGCTTATCTTTCAATTTAGTATCCAAGATAAATTCATACTTGACCCACATTTAAATGATGCCAGTAATTTCAAGAGATGCTTTTTTGCATAAGCAGTAATGTTCAGTCGTTTGAGAGGCACTTGGGACTCAAAATGTATTTCCTGGACTCTGTTCAGGCTATGTGTAAATATTTAGCTTTGTCCACAGCATTAGTCCTCTCCCTGAACATAAGAGCATGCGAACGGTCAGAAATACTCTTCCTGTTCCCTATGTAATCATGCAGTTAGCTACCTCAGCAGGACCGCAAGTTTCCTTGACGCGAGATGTCAGTTCTGAGCTGATGGGGAAATGACTGTCATGATGCTTTATGGCCACATGAAAACAAATATTTTGAATGCATAGAGACACCTTCTCTCTCCAAGTGAGCACTCAAAACAGATTAATTGCATGGATTCTGGCTCAGAGCTTTGCTCCAGCATGCTAACCTCTACTTTGTAGGTTAAACAATGCTACATATGCAGACTAAATCCATGACATCATCCACAGTTATGTACATGTGTAAATGTTAACCCTGAAAACTTATTTTCAAGCTTGTAAATAGCCCTATAATTACGATACTTTTGATCAGGTTTCAGAAAAAGTCATCAGTGCATTTTTGCCCACTGACACAGAATGTAATTTCTCCCCCCAAAAAATTGATTTGCTTTTGCTATGTCCCTTGTCACAGTGCCAGTCATAAAGAAGCAGCCCCTGAACATCAGCTCAGAGAAACTCTCTATAATACATTTATTATGTCTCAAAAAAAAAAAAAAAGACTAGAAAATAAACCTCCCACCCTTTTAGCAAGCAGTAACTGAATCAGAACTCCAGGCCTTCATTGCTTTCTGTTGTGCTCCAAAGTATTTCACATTGCCCAGGGCATTTCTGACTCCACGCGCCACAGTGCTGTGACATGCATTGCATGAGTAGACCTGAGCACAGAGGGCATCCTGCTGCAGACTCCTCATTTCACAGAATAAAACACTTCAACTTCCTAAATCTAGACATCTGTTATTTCATGCCGCTCATCCAAGAACTAGAAACTTCTTCACTAGTGCTTCATGATCACCTCAGCTATTATAAACATTTTAATTTTACGTGATCTAACATTACTTTGCACTTCCTTCTGCTCTGACTTGCTACGATGGATTTAGAAGGGTGGCTGATAAAGCATTAATACATTTATCTGTTTTTATGCAAACAGAAACAGCAAACTTGCTTTTTCATGCACTGGAATGAAATTCAATGTGATCATAAGAATATGTTAACATAGTAAAATCTCTGATGAATAATTCAGGCTCTTAGGAGTGAAACACTGAAGAAGACATTTTCAGATGACTGTGTTGACAGGCTCTGATGTCCAATATGTTCAATGCAATGGAGAATGAGTTGGAAAGCCCATGAATGTCATTTTTCTAGTTCATTTACTTCTCATCAATAATAAATGGCATCATGCATTCATTTTAAATTCCCTACTGGAGAGACTGGAACATTCATGCTAGAAATGAAAAGTGCATCACAATGACGTCAATAGCCAGATGTAGGAATGAGTCAGTCCTGTGCTTCTGACCAAGACAGCATTGACAGGAGTTAAGAAAAAAAAAAACCCAATATGACCACAATATTTACAATAAGGAGAAGTCACGTGTGAGTTGTGCCACATGAGTTCTCTCCTGTGCTGGCAAGTTGAGGTCGCTAAGGCACATGCTTTCTCCGATGCCTTTAGGTACATGCTAGCTTCTGGCCAGGCTGTCAGAGTCAAGCTGCAAACAATAGGTTAACTAACTCCTGTGTTTGTTTCATGCAGCCTTTTATCCCTCCCAGGCTAAGATTTCCTAAAGTCAAAAGCAATTTGCCTGGATCTCAAAGATTTTAAGTGTTGGCCCACTGACTCTGATTTTGCAAATAGAGACCAGGCGAATGCGTCACAAACATGAACAGCAAAGCATTAGAGTTAACTTCTTCATGCCAAACAAACCATTGAAAGTCTCCCTCGCTCCCCCAAGATGCTCAATAGTCAAGCTCATCAAATTACAGTCATAATTTTAAATAATTTGTGATTTATGTAATCACACACAGGTCTATTGAGCACAATTAACCTATACTGATATATCTCTCATCAAAAAACTTTCACTACTGCACTTCTAATTAGTAAATAGCAGATTTCTGTAATTGCTAGAGAAACAGAACTCACCCATCATAGCAACAACCCTGCAGGTTGGCAGGCCATACAGCACAAGAGAAAACAGGCAGCTCAGCAAGGCACATACCCGAAACCGCACAGTCTTTTCACAAAGTGGACTCGGTACACATCCCTTTATCACACGCCTCAAAGTCGTTCCTTAGGTGAGGACATCTCACAAGCTGCTGAAAGCTCAGACCTGCCAACTCCCTTGTTTTCACCAAGACTGCTGGCCTTTCTCTGAAATACTGAGCAAAGCAAAGCAGAGTTATAAATTGAGGTGGGTGTTGTTCAACTGCCTCAAGCATCCATCAGCGGCTGCCGAGGCAATATAAAACCATTATTTGTGCACATCCCGTAAGAGGTTTCACCTGGGCCGCCCAGGACTCGAGGACAAACAGGCACATTAATGGGATGGTGTTACCCATCCTAGCAAACCACCCTTTTTAACGAGAAAAACAAGCTCCTTGCCCCCTTCCGAGCACCGTGAACTTCTCCCAATCAACCCACACTCATACTGGTAACTCCTGGCACACAGGAGCCTCTTTCTATGTACAAACTCCAAGGCTGAGTCAAAGCTGACTGGTAACGTAGCAGCTGGTTTGCAAAGTTTCAGCTCTCCTTTGGCTTTAAGTCAAATGTATACAGAAATTATATGTCACAAATCCCAAAGCTGAAGCACAGACCAATGGTTTCTAGATTTGTGCAAGTTCCTACAGACCGGATTTTCAAAGGCATTTTGCAAAGCGGTGCAATATTAAAAGATAGCTATCAGCACCTGAAAGCCCTGGAAGCATCTGGAGGTCTGGCTTGGTGGCTGTCCACATCAATGCACCGTGAGAAACATTTTCACACTTAGCCTCTTATACATAGAGCTGTCTTTCCAACACTACAAAATTAAACTGCATCACGGCTCTAGCATAAAACTAACTAATTTAATGTTTTGACCATAAAACCATAACTCTGACAAAGACATAAGATTTAAAATTACCTTTTGTATGATTTCAATAGGAGCTTATTATCTAAATGTCAGATGCAATCAATAACATTACCTTTTGGTATATCCCAGTGTACAGGATTTATTTGCGGTAATGTTCCATAATTACAGCTGATATAAAATGACTAATCAGCTTCACATTTTGACACTAATTCATCACAGTTAACCATTCTATTCGCAACTTCCACCCTGTTTGCTATTTAACACATTTTTTAAAGCAGTTAAATGATCCTTAAATAAGCCAGTGAAGCACAGTCCTTTATGTAGCTTTTTATTTATATGTGTGTGTGTATATATATATACCTATAGGCACACACAGAGAACTGACCAATGCTTTCTGGTTGCCCATTAAAATATTTTACAAACTTGAAAGAGTGGCCAATTTTCGATGCAATTCACAGCAGGCGACATGATTGAATATTTGACAAGTGACAGAAATTAAGCCAGTTTCTACTTCCTTTCAGCTCGTGTCATTTATTTTATTGGATTACAGTTATTAGAAGCTGGAGGAGGAAAGTGGGCAGGAGAAGGGGGATTAGGTTTAGTTGTTCAGTCGACAATATAACTTACTCATTTTGGCACATACCACAATGCCTATTTTTACACAGCCCATCGCTCCACTCTCCCCAAGATGTGCCTTCACCCACACACCACTTGTGCACTGTACAAGTCACATTCCTTATGTAATGGCAACATTTTGTCTCAGATATGTAGGCTTGTGCCAAAGCATGTGAAAGGGGGAGCAGACTCGTAGAAAGGAACCAACTGGAGGCACCGACATGGGGCACGAGGAGTGGGCTCGCTGCAGCTCCCGGCTGGAGGGCTGCTGATGGCTTTGAAGGTCCTCAACAAAAGCAAAGAGGAAAAGAATAAGCATGGCCGGTACAACCTTGAAAGCACAAATCAAAACCAGTCAGTATGGTATGCAAGAATTTATGGCATGAAAATCTCTTTTGCACCATACAAAATGACCAGTGGAGTTTTTCAATGTTTTTTTTCTTTAAGTCCCTCCATGACAATACCATATCATGCTATTAGTAATATATTGCTATAATTCTGTGCTTTGGCACCACTGACTTTTGCTCCCTACACATAAAAATAAAGTTTAAAATTAAAGGGAATTTCTCCTTTCTCCCATAATTTAAAAGCTATCTTTATAAAACAGATATTTCAAGCTTCAGCCAGTCACATGGTTTGCTCCCTCACATTATTTAAAAAAGGATCAATTTACAAGAGAAAGGAAAACTAAAGCCAAACCAGCTTTTTATGAATTTTTTTCAAAACTATATGCTGCTATTGCTCATGTGACAATCCTAAATAGGAAGTTAAAACTAGCTCAATAAAGCATTTTATATGATGAAACTATATTCTTGAGTATATATATATTTCATATAACCATTTAAAATTGATGTTTTTTCTTTTTTGTACATTGGTTAACAATCATGATTACTTCTCTATTTCAAAATTTTCATAAATACCATTCTAGAGATTTTAAGCAGTTCATACTCAAAACATAAAAGATTAAAATTACCTATATTTGCCTTTATGTATTACTGGTACAAGAAGCAGAAGGAAAAAACCCCTGTATGACAGTATAGAAAAATACAGAAATATATTAACCACCAAACTTACATATCGTATAAAAGCACAAAGAGACTGGTGGAACTGAAAAAACTCAGGACCTCGAAGGCTGTGAGATGACTGTTGTCCCATTCCTCCAGGACACACACTGTAACCTGTTACCTTGCTCTACTGACTACTCAGCAGCTTGACACCAGCTCACTAACTTCTCTGCACAAGTCCATGACATGACTTCTAAAAAATTTGTATAGAGCGGATGAGATGCATGATCATGTTGTCCACAATTACTTTGCAAATTACTGTCAGCCAGATTCAGCACTGAATACATTTCAGAGAAAGGTCAGTTAAACATGCTAAAATATCATTATTAAATGATATAATAATTTAGATGACCAGCACAACAGACAGTTTTCTAGATACCCTGCAAGGAAACAGCATGCTTTTCTGTGTTATCTAGAGAAACAAATGCATACAAATAACTAATAATAGTAAAGCACAGTCATTGAGTACTTCAAAAGATATAGCGGCTCTCCTTCCTACAGAGATTAAAATTATATAACAAAAATAAGATAGTAACAAGCTAATTCCATCATCGTCATTATTATTAGCCTGTACAGTTTATGTAAATGTTAACAAGGGTTGTCAAGACAGTTAGATGATAAAGCATATGCAGCAGACAGATTGGTTCAGTTTAGCATCTGAATTTACATTTTAACTAAAGAGAATGATTTAAATATGAATTTCATTTGAATTAAAATATACAAAAGGATTTTCATAAAAAGACTTTGTTCCCTATAGATCTATATGAAAAAAGCTGTCATCAAAATAGAGTTATTTTAGCAGATTTCTTTCTAAAAAGGCAGGAGATGGATGATATGAAAGTGAATGAGCCCAGCAAAGGAAACCTCAAATACATTCACTTTATGCTATGCTTTTCCCAGAGCCAGGGACAGACTCCAACACATCTTGCTTTGGTGAATACCCACGTAAGAAGACCTGCATGGTCCTCCCAACCTCATCCCTCCACAGAGCAAAGCTGCATGTGAGACAGGGCACTGCCTGCTCCTCCAAGCTCTCGGGTGAAGCAGCTCACTGTAGGATGGCACAAATGGAGCAAATCAGCTTCATTCAGTGGACCACCAGCTCCGATCAAAACAACTCCTGATCTACACTGGCACAAGCGAATCAGGTTTTTAATGTTCTGGATGGTGCCACCGTTGGCACAGACGATCTGTTAGGGGAGATCCATTGTCAAATGAGCTGGAAGTCGGGCTCTGCTCTTTTTTTGCCTTGTGGGAAGCCTGCTCTCCGCAGAGACTAAAGGGGCACAAAGACGGGGAAGAGACAGCTGGTGGCACAGGACCCTGCCTGGCTTCTGGCCTTTGGGGCAAGTGCTGTCAAAGGTCCCCGAGGAGAGCTGGCATGGCATGACCCTTTAGAAACAACCTATAGCCCAGCAGGGGCCTGCAGACTATAAAACATATAATTTTTGTAGTTTTCAATTTAATCTCAATAACTCAATAAGGTGAAATAGTGTCTGCTTTTTTCAGGCCCTGTGGAGCGGTATGAATATCCTCTAGGGATTTTTTCCATTTCTGTAGAAATCATAATATCTTCTATAAAGTCTAGACACAATTTTCACAATGCAAGCTCTAATTAGACACCAATATTGTTGTCTCTAGAACAGACAGCTGTTGTCAGCAAAGCAACACTGTGCATCTGGAACAGTTTAATATATTATTTGAATAGGGGTTTAGTTCTAGAAAAATACAAACTTAAGTTCAGTTCTATGGATATAGAAAATCTGGCTGCTTCAGGCAAACAGAAATGCTGAAATTTTTAGTCATTTCATTTGAACTCCCTTGCAATAATATTGGCATTACCTCCATGCACAATGCACGCTGCAGAATATGATAGGAAGGTAAGCTGTGAAAACAGACAAAAGGATACCTCAAAATGAAATCAATGACTTCAGCACTGCTAATTATGATGTCATCAAAAGACATAATTCAGTCAGCCACAAGAAAAGATTAATTGGAAGGGAAATAACCAACTAACTGTAGCAATACTCAAAATGGAAACACCTAAAAAACTGCAAGGCATGTTCACGATGCCTTAGGAAACCACCAGACAACTGTTCAAGCTGTGCTTCAGGACATGCTATATCCAATGGCACACCATGTTCCCAACCAAATCCTGCAACCCTATGCAGCTCCTCAGGCAGACTGCACAGCAAAGTTTTCAAACATCTTTATTTTTGCTCCTACACCGCATGCATCTGCGTTGCTCTCCTTGATGACTAGGGGTGTAGACAGGAATTCTGACTGAAGTTCATCCAGTGCATGTGAACGGTTGCAAAAACACTCACCTGGAAATTCTGAAGAGAAAAAAAGGAAGCCAACCTCATCTGCAGCAGCACCATACTATGGTCATATGCAATTGCTGCTGCATTGAAGTTCCTTGTTTCCAAAAGGTGGCTACAGCTGTTTTCCTACCATTCATTGCAAGTCTTCATGGTGTGGATGACATCAAAGTATTAAATCTTTTTTCTTACTCTAACAGCATAAAAGAATAAAATTGGGGTTATATATGCTGGCACACACACACTGTGCATCTACAGGTCGTAAAAGCAACAAATCCAGTAAATTGCAGTCACCATTTTTGCCAAGCAAAAATGAAATACATCATCACTTCCAGAAAAAACAAATCCTCTAACTCTTGAAAGTCAATGTTGTATTTGTATAAAAAGTGATCTAAATATTACTCTTTACAGACAGCATGAATCTGAGGAAAAGGAGTATGAGTTTTAATTACTATGCTACTGAGAGATACTTAGCGGTACTTTAGAAGTATTCTGCATGTTTGCTTAAAGGTTTTATACAATTACAAAAGAAGTGCTGCATTACAGTTTATTACTGTACCCTGAACTGAAAGCATACCTTTCGCAGAGCTGCCCTACTCCAAATATTTACTTGTTTGAAATACAAGATTTTAAACGACTGACTTTTTAGTAACCACAGGAATAAGGAAAAAATGCAAACAAATGAAAAATGCCCCACTATGTGCATTTCAGAGGTAAGAAGGGGAAAGTGATCTTAAACAAGAACTGTGACGTATCGCAGAGTAAAGCTCACTAACACATGGAAGTCTAGGTGGAGCTAAGAGTGTATCGTGGGCATGGAGACCTAGGCAGCAGTGAGAACTAAATTCAACTGAAAATAGCAGTGCAGAGAAACCAAGATCAATAGGCAGATGGAAAAAAAGAATTATTAACCAACCCACAGAGCACTTAGGATAAAAGGGAAGACTGGGAAAACATGATTTAGGAGTGCACCAGAAGCATGGAGAAACCCTTCTTAGGGTAAGGAAGACCATCTGCCATGCATGAGACTCCACTGTCACCGGAGTTTGGCTATGGTTTCATGGAGACATCTACAGTGATTTTACAATGTATAATAGAGATGTGAAAGGTGACTACAGCTGACAAATGCCAAGTCACCGAACTCAAGATGTTGACCTGGAAAAGCATAATTTAAATGCATCGGTCTCACCACTCTGCCATGACAGTTAAGTCTTGATGACCACTCAGCTAACTATCTGGACTACAAATGCATAGAAATTGTGAGAAAAGAAGAGAGACTCTGAATTTGATCTTTGCTTTCCTCCGCAGTGCCAAGTTTTCCTGTGACGACAGATGCTTGCTAAGATTATTGTTTATTTAGTTGCACTAATCTTCTCTCTGAAATTTGCATTTACATTTTTATTTGTGGAACCAAGATGAAGAATGACATATTTTAGGAATAGAAAAAACAAGTTCACCGAGTTTATTACCATGGTCTATTAATATAGATGCAGATATCTCAATAACAAAGCAAGAAGAGGGCCTAAGGGGGGCACTTCACCATTTGAATTTTCAGGCTCAGTTTCCATTTACAGGACTTTGCTTTGGAACAGCTTTTGGAAAAAAATTTAAAAAGAGACAGAAAGAAAGGTTTGCTCATTAGCAATTCCTGCTGAGGTTGCATAAGCCATAGATTTATAATGTTAATGTTTTCTGCTTCCATAGATATGACAAATATATAGCTTGTAATTACAAAAATGAGATATAACTAATGACACAGTTGAGTTTTAGATAATGAGGTAGTATCTTGGAAAGCATAATTAGATGATCAAGGGTGAATCTGAGGCCATTTCAGTGCCACTACTTTTCTAATGGCTCCGAGATTTCCATTTGTTAGTATAATAAAAAAATTCAAGTTAAGACCTAGTAAAAATTCCAGTAAGCGTTGAGGTTGCTTCATGTCTCTGAAAATCCCTCTCCATTGCACTGATTAAAGAATGACAGTGCAGTGCCAGTAAAAGAAGTGGCGTGTAGCAGGAAGAGTGGTGCCTGCCAACGTGGAGAAATGACAGAGCAAAACTAAGGGAAAACGGGGAGGTGAGACCTGTAACATAGTGCTACCAAAATCTAGCTCATTTTCCAGCCCCACTGAGGTGTACTGGCATGGGAGCCCAAAGATGTTCAGCTGAGGGCACAGGTGAAATCACACTATATTGAGCAGTTAAAATACCCTTTGTGCTGCAAGCCCAAAATGCCCATTAATTAGTTGTTCAAAAACAAGTGCAATGAAGATCAACTCTTTTTGAAAACTTATGGCAAGTCTGAATTATGACTGCTTTGTACAGTAAAGAGAAACAACGGCGAAACAGAAACTGAGAATCCAAAACATCTTTCTGGCTGCCTTTATAAATTCGCTGTTATGTTCTGCTTTGGGGGAATTCTATCAGGACCACTTCACTCTCTGCATTGCACCATTCCTACAAAGGCAGCTCTATTATTTCTTATAAGTAAAATTTATTTTTCCTCTTGGCTGACAGGATGACTGCATATCGGTAATTTATCTTCGTCTGTAGAAACACTTACTGACACTGCTTCATGATGTGTTCTTTAAATGATGCTACTTTCCACTCTTCCATTATCTCTTTCATCTGCACATCAGTGCTGCTCCATGGGGTTCTCATCCTGCTGTTCTTACTCAGGCAAGACTCCAGCGATGCCTCTAACATCCCCGTACGAGCAGGCTCACTGCACACAGGAGGCATTTTATTCCTTCATTATTGAAAAACCAAGAGGGAAACAGTTTTCTCTTTCCCACTTACAGCACTGCATTCAAAAGCCCCAAATATAATTAAGTGCCTACTTCAAAGTCCTTCCTCTTAGTTCCAGTTTCTCTCCCACAGTTCCTCTGGTATGGTGGAAGATTTTTAAATTAATTCTCCTCCATATGAAAGATAATTTTTTACTACAAGGAACTGGGCAAAAACATGACCTAAATGAACCAGAGAGCATGCTTACAAACCTAAAGCTCTCCAGGGCAAGGTCTCTCTCCATGCCTGATAGCAAAATACCAAGCAAGGGTACCCTGTTGGGTGGGAAACGGGACTGAAAGCAAATCTGTGCTTCAGACAGAAGGAACCACCCCACCCCACCACAAGGCAGAATAAGCCAGGACTGTTGTAACAGGCAGTCAATGTTTTTCAGGTGTGTGGATACCAGTATCTGAAAGGTACTAATGATACCCAATTAACCATTCCCTCTTAGAGCATCCAGTCTTGTTTTGTCCCTTTGCATTCAGCTTTCTCTTTCTCCATCTTACTCTGCCCCACTTCAACACATAAGCTATAAGCTTCCCAGACACAAGCTGGCTGAAGTCAACTGGCACCAGTTTCAGGGACTAAAGCTTTGCTGCTTGCGCCAAGATCCACGCCTTCGAGCTCCTCTTTACTGTTTGGACAAATAGTTTCCAAATAGTCAAGCTGTTTTGTTTTGATAAACATTTAAGAAAGGTTTAATTAACTGAGGAGAGGGACAGGGGTGGGACATTTATGAAAATGGAAACAACATTTCCTGTGGAACACAACTTATTTTTGAAGAGCCTTCCAAAAACCGTCACTTCTTAGGAATGAGTTTTCTTCAGAATATCTCCTTTGTGACCCATTGAGAAAGCACAGATCTAGCAAATACATTATAGTCATTTTACATGTGGTTAATTTCCCTGAATTTTCAAGCATAAATGAATCTATAAGGGGCAAAAAGTAACCTCACACTAAAAAAATCAGATGGACCTTGGACAGATTCTTTTCTATATTACTGACATTTGCATAAACTTTCTGAACAGCACAGAATGTATGCTGGGGAGAAATGAGGGGATAATCTGTCTGCATTTTTCCTGCAGTTTGTCAATTTTATCACTTTGACCACACCATAATCTAAACCAGTATCAGCATCATCAGCATCTTTTGCAATATATCTGATTTCTTGCAGCAAGTCATTTGAACCAATGGAGAAGTATCCACCAGTAACTGTAGAGTCCCAACTATGACTCATTATCACTTCTAAAGATGTATTTTTGGACATCGACAACAGTGATGCTGATCCTATAAAACAGATTAATGGCTGGATGTGCTGATTAACTTCCCAGTGCAAGTCCTTACATAAAAATAAGCAGTCCAGAGGAGTTGGAACATTTACAAAACTGGAGCCAACAAGCCACAGCAAGGGCACTGTCTTGCTTACTCATATTTAACACGTTCAACCCAGTCTACATATCCTCTTACACCGTGTATTCATTTTTTATTAGTCTAACAATCCATCTTTTACTGCTGCATAATATTCTTTGCCCACATTGAGCCAATATAGCTGTTGCTATCACTTTGCACTTAAAAGCATCATTTCTGAAGGACTGAATGAAATAGCCCAGGTTAAATTCACATTCAACCACCTGTCACTTTTGCCATCCCTGATGCTAAACACGTCCTTTAACTCTTGCTTTCCAATGTGTCTGTTCAGAGATCCTTCCCACAGCCCACATACACTTACTTCTAGTGTTTAGGCTTTTCTCTGGCATCACCATCCACTCAGTTCCTGTGTGATTTAATTTCCTGTCCCTCCCAGTCCATCGTACTATTTCCTAACAGCCTCAAGCTCCTTCCAACCAGCTTCCTATTCTCTAAAGATTATTCTTTTGACTCTTTCCAGGAGCATATCCCACTGCAGACTCCCTACGCTTACTTTCAACATTCCTGATATATAATATATATGTGTATATATATATTTACGTATATATTAACCTGCCCACTTCCACAAAGGTGCCTACAGTTCTCCCACAATTACCTCCAGAAGTTCTGAGACACCAGCCTCAGAAGAGGTCTCTGAGACATCAGTGGCAGAAACACATAACCGCATACTACTTAGTGGATCACTTGGGGAACAAATGATTCATCTTGTCTGAAATTACAGACTCTGCCTCTTCGCCGAGAAAAGAGCCACTGCTTGAACAGGACAATGAATAGTCATATCATCAGGAAAGCCAGTTTGCCTGCACAGACCTGCAGGTTTAAGTAACAGAGATTTTTCAGCATCAGACAGATGTGCAAACAGGAGTTTAAAGAACACCGGAAGTTGGTGAGGAATGCTCAACAGTTGAATGACACAAACCACAAGTGTTACAGGAGAGAGATGAAAAAGAAGAGGCCCTTTTGTATTTTGAAGAGAAGATGTGAGCTGGCACAGCATGCCACAAGATCAGTACGTTTGGAAATCTGAAAGGCCACCCATGGAAATCACTGAGCACTGCAGAGCAAACATGCCTGTGAGTCAGTGGAAAGGTAAACAGCTGCCTATTTGTATCTGATGATCTCTAGAGTGACGAATAACTGTTTCAGGGAGCCAGGAAAATATGTGCCTCCTTGAGATGAGATGTCACAATCTGGGAATGACCAACACAGGCAGAACACAAAGGAAAGACAGTTGCAATAGCACCAGGAATGCTCCGAGACCTGCAACCTATAGCAACTGAGCTGCCAAAGTCCCTTCCTGAAAGGATAACAAAAGGCCTGCATCAAGTCTCACCTTCACTGGGATTTGAGGAAAAACAGTTCCCGTATTCAGGAAGTGCAGAGGATGGGAGCGCAGATCCAGACACATCTGCTTGCTATATCCATATACGGAAGGGATCCAACTGGGCTACAGCATCTTTTGTCATGAGTTTTCCCTAATCCTACCACAAAGGAAAAAGGAATATAGAATTTCTTAGATATCATGCAGGTTAGAGATGGGGAGCACATCACACACAAGCTGGTAGTAGCTGTGCTCCATACCCTGACAACCAGCTCCTGCTTTGGCTTGGAAGGATGAAACCCTCAGCAACAAGGAAGACATCTTTAAAAATAGGAGTGGAAGCCTACCGCATGACAAACAGGCAATCATTTCTTTAAATGCATTGCATTTGTTGCAGCCCTAAGCTTGCCAGAGGCACAACATAAACTTCTCCACAGCTATATTTTTATGAGCCCCAGGGATGTCTCTGCTAGGAGCAGCAATCTAGCAATAGAGAGGTGCAGGGCAAATTCCATTAGCATGTAGATACCAGAATGGCAGAGGCTGGAGAAAATGCAAGAGCAGATAAGTAAATCAAGTGCAAAGATGAGATACAAAGAATCAAGCCCAGATTTCCTCCAGTTTGACCAAAAATTATTAACAAAGGATTCTTGCATTTTCCTTCCAGCCAAAACACTATATTAATAACAGTATGCTGAAAGCCACCCTTAACAACTGCACAAAGACCTGAGCTGTGGTGGGCTATGGGGAACTGAGAGCTGGAGCAGTCTTCACTGCTTGTAGTTCCTTGCTCCTAGGGTTTGGTTTTCTAGTCTTTAAACACAACTAGAACAGAACTCTATTCAGTTACTGCCAATAGAAATTAAGGACAGCTGAAAAACAGAAAGGGTAGGAAAAGAAAAAAAAAAAGGCACATTTGCGAGAAAACTGTAATCCTGACATCTAATACAATAAACTTAGCAAAAGTATGCAGATCATCAGCAAATATGCTGCTGCCTATCTCTGTATCTTTCTTCATGCACTCACATTGCAAATTTTGCTTCCCAGGTAGGTGTGCGACAATTTGGAAGAGAGCTCAGCTCAAAAGACAGCAACCAAGCCCATTCATAAACACTCATTAGAATGACAGCAAGGACCCCAGTGCATGGTTTACGTGGAAGCGTAAGGATCGTTAATGGGACTAAAGACACAGGCAAAACTAATCTTTTTAGTCTCATTTTGTCAACCACTGAACTGCTGCCCCAGCATAGGCACCAGCTCCAGCAGTTTGTTGCCAGCACTTCAGTTCGACCTGGGAAAGCAACTAACGCCCTGCCAGAAACTCCCCAGAGAGCTGACTTCGATGACTTGAATTAAAAACAAGAAAATAGCCCAACCACCTACAAACCAAAATGACTGAGACCGATCCTAATCGCCCCAGAGGACTCCTCGTCAAATTTTCTAGTCTCAGCACAGTTTATCCCTGACCAGAAAACTGGGAATAAATACATCTGCACACTGCTACACAGGAAAGAGAGGAGTTGAGGAAAAAACATCAAACTGTATGCTTCAGAGCCCCCCAAACTGCACCCACTGCAGATGACATGCTGGTTATCACGGAAAACTGCTAAATCTTCTCCCATCCTTCTCCCATGTGCTGGCCTCCCGTTCCAGCCCTCAGCTCACCCCAGCTGTGCCAGCGTAGCTCTCATGTGAGCCGCACTACAGATCAGGAATGATCCACCCTGCAAATAACTGCTGGTTTCCTCACCCCAGCAAAACTTTACTTTTAACCCCTCAGCAGCACTAACAGCACAGTCACACAAATGCACCCCTCCTCTGAGGAGTTGACATGCTGTGGCACCCGGAGGCAGCTTCTCCAAGGATTTGTGTGAGGTCTGAACTGACTGGGAGACCATTGGTATTTAATTCAGGTAGCATTTTTTTTGGATGTTGGGCTTTTTTCAACAAAGTATAGACCATCAGGTTTGGAAACACAATGAGCCCATGCTACAAAATCCATTTTCAGCTGTGCTGTGCTGCTTTGCTAGAATTGGCAAGGTCCCCTCTTCTGTCTTCCTCTGTCTCACTCCGAGACTATTCATTTCTAACACAATCATCCACATTTCCATTTTTATTTTATTATACTGAGATATGATGCAACCTGTATTTAACAATGCATTACCATTTTCAAGGGCAAATATTTTGCTGTAATCCCCACTATGTCATTATTCTCTTTCTATTACACATACTTTAAATGTCAAAATCCATCTCCTAGAACTAATCAAATATAAAACAAGCCTAGCAGGAGAAAGTGAGCTTGAAAGGGGTATTCCAGATGAAATAAAAACTTAAATGTCCTTTCTTTAAAAGAGACCTTGCCTATTATTTAACTTACTTTCAGGTTTTGAAAAGATCTCCCAGGGACAACATATGGTAGACCACGTTCATGCATGTCACAGCTCTGTTGAAATTACTCCCAGTCTGGGGCAACACATACTATACGGCTAAATGCTGAAGAAGAATTTAACCTGAACGTTATGAAAGAGGCAGGGACGAAACACATCATCACCATCTCCGATTTTCACCTCTCTTTTACTCCCAACAGGCCATCAGGAAAAGTAAAAGCACAAAGAAAATGTTAATGCAATGAATGACTATTTTATGAAAATAGAAGTGTGTCAACATCGGATGTTTAAGTGTTTGAGATTAAGCTTGTGAGTTACCTTTTCCATAAATTCCTTTCCCTATGCAGTTTGCCAGAGGTATTTTACTCTTCTAGTAGTGGTATATTGCCAGCATTAATCTTATATAATGCACAAATAATTGGTTATCTTTTAATGCAGCTGTTAAAGTTTATCTGACACTGCAATACACTTAACTAATTTTACATTGGTAGTACAAAAGTCTTTTTGGGGGTTGGTTTTGTTTTTTTGTTTTGTTTTCTAACAAGAAGTTCCAATGTAAAGCCTCTCTCCATGTTGATATAATTCTCTTTAAAGTACTAAGCGATTTAAATTGCTTTTTCTGTTTCAAGGTTTTAAAGTAGTAAACGAGTTCAACACATAGCTGTTATTTTTCTGGCCTCTTAATCAATTCAGAAAGCATTTCTCCATAGGGGCACAGTTCAGTTTCTGACAAAGGTGCACCAACATCACAGATCCTTTCCTGGCTTAGCAAGAACAGTGTCTCGGCTGGATAAAATGAACAATCTCTTCTGGGATTCCAAAATTTCCACGCAATTCAACTAAGTAAATTGTTCAACCCTTTTTAGCTCCTTCAGTGAGTAAGGAAATATATCAAGTCTTAAGACATCTGGAGCTTCTAGGCTACAGCTGGGATCTTTCTTCCACTCCCAACTCAATCAGCTCATTTAGGTTACAAATGAGACCCTGTGCATTGGTCCCCAAACACTGGATAACACCGGTTAGTATGTTTCTGTCCAATTTACCTCCTTCTTGATTTGAATAAGAAGCTTGATATATTTTGACCTTGCCAGGGTCTTCATAATCCAAAAGCTCTGATATTCTCCTATTTTGGACATTCACTGATAAAAAATGCATTTACTTTTGTAGGATATCATTGGTAATACTACAGCTATGTTGTCTGCAGAATGGTATTTTGGCCTGTATTTGCTACTAGGTTTAACACTGACTTGCCTTTTTGGAGCAGCTCTGGGGTCAACTTTGGGTGCCCTCACACAGATGGGCAAGAAAATGATACCCTGTGTAGTGTTATCTAAACCTACAGCAAGTCTGTAAGTACCTATTCCTCATCTTAACATGCAGATGGAGATGAGTTGAAAGAGCTAACAGTGACTTCAAGTGGCTGTCTTCTCTTTTCCCCTGTGCTGAGGCAGGATAAAAAGCATATATAATCTTCCTTTACTAGAAATCATCTAACCAGGTTTTAACCTGTAGTGAATTAATCAGTGAAGCAGATTTCACAACTTCCACAAGCAGCCAGCTCCAATGCTTCACAGTCTTTGTAGTTTGAAAATATTTCCTAAGTCAAAATTCATTATTTACTTCTCTTATTTTCTGCAACAGCCAGATAATAATTCAGGAAAATTCTCTTCATAACAATCTTTTATATATTGCAAAGTCACAGGGCACCTCTTTAGTCTAAAGAAACCCAGTTCCCTCAGCCTGTCCTCACCAGTCACATGTTCTGTGTCTCTCATCCCTCCACTCTTTGGACACTTCCATTTGCCTGCAGATTTCTAAACGATGAAGCATAAAACTGTCCCCCTTTAGGATAATACCAAACTCTTGCCGTCACCACTCTAAGCTTTTTAGTTGCAGTGTGAAGTGGTTCCTTTATATCTGCACAGCATTCACGGTGTCAATGGACCTATAAACCAAAAGTTTTTCTCTCTAGTCAGACAAGTCCCTGCTTACGGGAGCCCCATGCTGGGTAGTCAATAAGATTGCCATCGGCAGGACTCCCCACCGTGTATGCCTGCTGAGTTTACAGCCGATTTTAATGCACACGAACTTTTCATGAAGCTCTAAACCTTGCATACTACAATAGAGATCTTTATAGACATTCCCTTAATGTGCAGTGAATCCTATTACATTACTGCACCTTCCACCTCAATAAATTTTAAGGTACTGAGTTGGAAGAGCATCTCCAGTATCACAAAAGAAATTATTTTTTATATATATTGCAGGGCTCTGTTTTTTAAAGGTTGTCTCCCTCTTCAACCTCCACACTAGTCCCAAATGCCCATTTTCCATAGCTGTTCCCAAAGCCGGACACATATTCCTCAACTGAATGAAGTTAAGTAATTTTAGGCAAAAATGAAAAGGTGTTCCAAACTGTGAACTTCTTAAATACAACTTCAGTAGATGAGCAAGACAAACAACTTTATATGCTTCCCAGGAGAAGGTGTTTTAATGGTATAAAATCCTAGAACCAAGTACATAGTGATCCAGGAGAAATAACTGTGCCCCTCTTGCTTGACAATACAAGGCTCCAATTGCTGGTTTATGCACAAAATTTACAGACACAGCTGCCACAGTATCCAAAGAAAGCGGAAGCACTAGTAAAAAGAGGAAAATCCTAGGATGGAGAAAGATGCAGTTGTTTTTCCTGTGTCACTTCAAAACCAGTTGAAGTTACTATGCAGCTACAAAACCAGGCAACTTCAGGGGGGGGAAAAAAAAAAATTACATGCTAAATGAATTGATGGCAGGGGTTTGCACACTCAGGAAGATCCCTTTTAATCTGAGACTTCAACAAGTGAATTTTGTGAAGCTGCTACAAGTATTTATGGAAAGATAATACTTTTTAGACAAGAAAATTATGCACAGCCACCTGGCTTTCACACCAAGTCATTCTGGAATTGAGTAATGCACTTGAGCATTTCTAAGTTTATATTTGGAAGTTTAAAGATATATCCAGATCCCACCACCCATACGTGTACAGCAAAATCACATCCGTAAATATGTCAGGGACAAAACAGAAGCAAAGGACAAGGCAAAGGAAGAAAGCAGCCAACAAGGACTGGAAAAATAAGCAAGCCAAACATACTGCTGTTCATGGCTGTCATTAGATGGCACTAACTTAACTTCTCTTTCTAATCATCTTCTCCCTCTTAAGCCTGTACTTAAAATATGGTGCGTGTTTTGCCACCTTCAGAAAAAAACACTGAAATTTCAGTGGAAATGGGGCCATCCTCTGAGGCAACTCAGTTTTTAGCTAGCTGCTCTCCGAGCACGCTGGCTGGGTTTAGGAGAGGCCAGATTTTTGCAGAACAGTTCTGGAGCCTCTCAGGGACCTAGCGCTGCTCATGCTGCAGTGATTTAGGCTCACTCATCGCTTACCAAAGGGTGCAATGCATGGTCAGAGTTATCTGTGCAAGAGAGAAAATTATAGAGAAACTGATGAGAGACTTGATGAACATAAATTAAAGAAAAGGCCCTTAATCTGCCAACTCAGTCTCTTAGAACAAAGCGAAGTAAAAGGTGGCACATTGAGAAATATAATTACTTACCTTCCAGCTGAAATAAATTATAAGCTCTTAAGCCTAGCAGACAGTTCTGAAGCCTGCAGGAGCAGCAGGTAAATGAAAGGTAGCTGCTCTGCAGGCTAGATAGTTCTTAAATCTCTCCTCATTCTTTTCTACGCTTCTCTAACGTGCAAAAGGGACTAGACGGTCATTTTCTTGAAAACCGTGACCACATAAGCTATAGGAAGCCCAGCAAGAAGAGCGTTCTGACACCGGTCCTGCACCTCTCTGGACACATTTTTCCTTCAACTGAAGCACATGATTTATAATTTTGGGAGACAACTAAATGGAAATGCTCTTTCCTTCACTGCAGCAATGAGTCACCATCCAGACACCATGGTAAACTCAGTTACGCATTGAACAGAGGTGGCTCATCACCCTCAGCCTTACCTGTCTCAGGGAACCTAAAAGGAGCTTTACCTCCAAAATTGAGCATCCTGCTAGTGAATAAGCAAAGCATAATTATTTTAGCTGGACCTCAGCAGCATGCAAGACAAAGCAATGCAACTCAGTGAGGCTCATGGATTTATGGTGGCTGAGGGACTGCAGTCCTCATATATCTCCCAGCAATGCAGATGACTGATTTGTTGCTTCACTGACTTGTATTTCAATTTACCTTTTTCACCTTAATTTCTGCAAATTCCTTGATATGTTGGCTATTTTCCAACGGAATTGGGAAACAGAAAAGGGGAAATCAAATCGTGTTAAGTGAGATGCAAAAATGAAATGGTTGAAAAACTGACATAAACCCGGGGAAATTAATTACAAAACTGTCATGCAAAATGCCATCAAGAATAGAGTCACACATATCCCAAGGCCTTTGCTAAAGAAGGTCTAATACCAAATCAAGGGAAAGAGGAAAAAGTAACTTTCAATATTTCACATGAGCTGGAAGCTAATCAAAATTCAGCCATGGAGATGGCATTTCCTTTAAGTGCGTTTCCCTTCAGCTTGTCAAAATGGTGATAGTTTTAAACAGATTGCACTTTGCAGTTTAATTACTAATGGATTTTGTTTTGTTCTTTGGTGGTCTCTAATTTAGTGTAGGTATTAAATTAACATAACAAAGAAAACAACCATTCTTTCTCCTTTTAAGACTTAGTTTTACAAGACATTAGAAATATTAACAAAAACTTCTGAAAAGCCTAAAATTACTGCGTGTGGCAAAACTTCTAAATGAACAGTATGAGTGAACATCTCAGCATTTATTATACACACACATAAATTATATTTATTATTCCAATAGATTCCTGGGCTTGGAGCCACAAGGCCACAGACTCCTTTCTGCTCTGCCTGCTCTGAGGTAGAGACACGAGGATTTATTCACTGCTGAGCAAAACTTCAAGGAGCCGCTCAGAAGAAAGGAAACCAGGCTTGCCTTTCCAAAGAAGAAAGTGGGAGTCTGAGCTCCATCTCACACCCAGAGATCACCAATGACAGAAGCCCAGCACACGTCTGAACTTCTGAAAGGGAGCCCCAGGTAAGAAACCTGGGGACTGAGAAGAAAGCAGAAAATAATGAAATGCCAGGGAATATGCACTGCTTGTAACCTGTGAAGAGTAAGATTATAAAAGTCTTGCTCTGAGAAACAAAGTCTTGTCCTGTAATAAATCCATTTTTTGGAAAACATTTCTCTTCATGGGAACAGAGTGAATTTACTATATCAAATTATACCTTCTCCAGGAATAAGGTGAGAGAAATAAAGAACAGGAGAAATTTGATGCCTGCCCTGTGCTTAGCCAGTTCAGACTGAAGCTCCAGGTATGCTCATAAGCACTGATCCACTGCTGCTAAAACAGCCCTATGTGCTTCATAGGTCACTGACAGCAGAACAGAGATTGTCTAAGTACCAACAGTGGGAACATCCCTTTGGGGACAGAGGAGGTGAAATGTCCATGCTAGTCTTACAAGGTTCTTTGCCATCCCCAGCACACTGGCCAAAGGGACAGCTTAATCATATGCAACCATTAGCAAGCGTGGCCCAAACAATGGCTCACACCCTTTTCCCCCCCAGAAATGCCTAGAATTTCCCTAGAATTGCTGGAGAAGGGCTCACCCACGCAGGTGCAGCCTCCTCATGCACTCCATCCAGCATTTACATGGAGGCTTTTCTGTCCATGCAGCAGCAAATGCCAGGTCAGGTGCTACAGACATTGAACTTGCCTGACCCTTTATGCTGGTCTTGCATCTGCCTAACAAAGAAAAGCAGTCCCACACCTATGATGTTGTTATCAAGTAAACATTACTGGATAAACAAATATAAGTGGTAGGTGGAAAAAAAAAATCTTCCCGCTATCTTAAAATACCATAAGAGAAGATTAATCTCTTTCATGGCTTGGAAGAAGGAGAAGGTTTTGGTCCGTACTCACTAAAATTATAGTAGGGTTTTCAAAGTACGTAGCTCGAAAGAGAGAATAATAACACATGGTTACCACTTATTAGCAGCAGCCTCTGACGACATAAAAGAAATAAAAAGCAATGACCTAAGGAGAGCAATGAGATGTATTATCAGAGGTACCACCCAACGGTCTGATTGACAGAAAGGTCATTTGCAGTGCAAGCTTAGGTCCCTCTTCTGGACCAAAACAAGGATTACAGCAGAGTTTGAAAACCCATAGCAATGACTCGTTGCTATGGCTGTGAAAAGGACAAAGCTAGCTTTCCTCGAAAGCATACTCAAACAAGAAGACAAGCTATCATGATTACAAGCAATACAGAAACGTGCAGTTTTGGATTTTAAAAATGGTTTTCAGCATCTAAATCAGACACCTTCCCCCCTGCCCACCCTGCTCTGGTAAAATCAGGCTCCAGGCTGCCCCGGCAGCAGCAAGAGAAGTAACAGGAACTTTATGAGACAGTCCCTGAACATGTGCGACCCCGAGTGACTAAATCTTAGCCCGCTTTGCTTTCATTCTCTCCACACACATTCAGTCTTTTAATTCATTTGGGCTTTTAAGTAGGATAACATCCTGATTCAAGGCTTCATGCCCCCATCTCTAAGTAAATTCTCAGTCACAGTCCCAAGAGAGCTGGATGATTCCGCTCCCTTTTATTTAAAAGATTGACTTTTGTACAAAAAACCTTGATGAAATTCTGGCTCTCATTCACATTTGCAACCACCTCAGAAGTTTCCATAGGGATTTTTGTGCTGTTTGTCTGTGCCGCAAACTTGATTTGCTGCTTGTCTAGTTTTGGTGACCTGGCTATTCAAAACCACACACATGCAGCCAGGCTCCCTCCACTGATGAGCCAAAGACTCCTACCTTGGAGGCAACAGCTGGCAGCACTTTTGGCCTGGGTTCACTCCGGGCAGACTCTGTGGACATTTCCACAGCAACCCTGGTGCTCCCTCTGGCCCAGGAGGCTGCTGTGTCACCATTTCCCCAAGCCTTGCACCTTCAGATCCCTCCCGTGCCACTGCAATCTGTGTTCAGCATGATGCCACCAAAGTCCATTATGGAAAGTTGCGCCTCTTGCCTGTCATTGCTTTTGGATGTTTTAAATTAACCCTTATCTCAGAAACATCACCCGTCAGAGAGGCCTGGCCCTGCAATTCAGGTGAGTCCAGCTCTCCCCAGCGCAACCCACAGGCAGGGTGAAGGCTCAGACACTGGACAGCATCACCCCGGCATCAGCCCCAGTTGACAAGCATCGAGCCCGCGAGCAATAACGGAAATGCTGCTGAATCCAATTATTCCATCGTCCCTGCAAGACATGTTGCTTCAATGCTTGCACAAGGCAGAGCCATATCCTGAGCCAGTCCTTGAGCCGTCTAGGGGAAAGGACAACTCCTGGTGAATTCTTTTCACTGACTCAATAACACAGCATTCAGTTCAAGTTCCAGGAGGATTTCTGTCACAGGCTGCAGAGAGGTTCACAGGCTCCTTTTGCCTCTGAAATCTGCCTATCCCCAGCCTGAAACAGCTCTGAACGCAGGTGGCATACAGAAGCCTAGCAAAGCTATGCCTTCTGAAATCAGTTTAGGTTTTGCCAGGATGTCACCAGCAATCCCTCTTGCAGTCTAGGCCAATGTAAGGTTTGGAATAATCCAAGTTAATGTTTGGACAGAGACCTCTGTATGAAACCTTCTTCTGGCAGAACTGATTATGCCCCAACTTTGCAGTGATCTTCTGTCCAGCACATTGCTTCTGCTCACACAGTATTCCCACAGCATCAAAGTCTGCAAAGGGTTAAAACGCACCTGCAATCCTAGAGCCCATTTTCACAACATCTATCCCTCCCTCTGAAGTTGGTCTGTAGGAAGAAAGGTGACACTATGCCATCTCATCCCAAAACATTTTATAGCCAGTATCAGAAATACTCACCGTGACACAGCAAACAACTGAACAGCCTGCGGTCAAGTACAACACACGTTACCTTCCCAAAAGGGTTGGAGCTCCAGCCACTAACCACAGCTGGCAAATTAATAATTTAGATTACTGAAGGAAAAAAACCCTACATAACCTTGAAGACAGTTCTCAAGTCTCTGACTTCCAAACACTAAAAATTATAGCTTATGATATTAAAATATAAAGCAAGCTCAGTGTTACACACCAAGACAACAAATTTACAGAGCTCAACATACGGGATTGAATGATAAAAAATAATTTCCCTGTCCTGAAGACTGGCAGCTTCTCTGCCCTAGAGGGAAGCACTTTTGAGCAGATTGGTTTTTACGAAAATAGAGGAATAATGTTTCCATATGGAAGGCTTAGTTGGTTGGTTTGGTTTTTTTTTTTTTTCTTAACTGACATATGCATTTCAGATGTACCAGTAAATCAGGAGTTTTCATGAATGTTCACAGCAGCATGCTTGGCACTGAAGTGTTCAGATGTAAGAGAGACCCACAAACCACAAATACTAGAAACTACAAGTAGACAATTGTTGGCCCCACTGGCTTATGGGCAGCGTGCTGCCTTAAGACCATCCAACACTGTTCACAACTCTGTTTTGCTTTCTATAAGTAAATTTTTCTTCAGGTTGGGAAAAATAATTTCATTGTTTGTAACATTATCTGTCCCAAGCTGTTCAGCATTCTCTAATAACTGAAAATCTTAAGAGAATGTTAAAGGAAATCATTGCCTGGGTCTTACACCTTTGGCCAGTGCCAGCATTAGTAGAACAGCCACCCAATGCAAAATCCCAAGAATTCTTGCAGTAAAGTAAGAAAAGCCTCATAGGATATATATGTCCTTTTCAAGGTAACTACCACGAGGTACCAGGATCGGGTCTTCCCCACTGAGATCGTTTCCACCACAGAATGTTTATCCCCTGAAAGGAAGGAACAGATACAGTTAAATTCCATGACAGCAGTCCTTGGGGACCCAGGGAGGGACCCAGCCACCATGATTATGGTCTGAGTTCATATTGCAAACATAGTCTATATCAGATGTGGAAGGTATGAAAAAACTCAAAGATACTGTGTATTACAAGCAAGGAGGTTGAGCATCCAGCCAAGGAGGAATCCGTTTTCCTCTCTTCAGCTGCAATTTCAGTAATCTTACAGAGGGCAAAGAGTAGCCAGAGTGTCTACTAGTGACCAATAAAACCAGAAGAAAACTTCTAACCATCACAGCAGGAACAGTCTTGCAAAATTAGTAGCTGGGGCAAAAAATACAACATACAATGGAAATTGATCACATATGAAAGATGAGATCTGTTTCCCTGCACTATCAGGGACCAAATTCATAAATGTAGAAAGCTGTATCCTCTCCTAAATTCCTACCATTTTTTTGCTTTTTTCTAGGCTCCAATGATGAGCCAAAAATGTGACTTGCTTATGGAAGTCACTCAGGTCCACCACTCTGGGCTAATGTGCTTCTCTTCTACATCAAGAAGTTTTGTTTATTTTACCTATTCCTGCCACCCACCTCTTCTCCCTGCCTTCTATTCACCATAGTAAACCACAATTTTCGTTTCCCTTTCTTAACCCTGTAGCAATGTTTCTGTAACTACCATAGAAATGACTGCAATCAAAACAATTCCTATTCTACCAGTTCCAGTAATAAAAGATCAGGCTACACATATCCTGAAGATATTCATAGCACTGCTGTAAACCTTCCCTTCACACCTCCCACCCACTAAAGGCTAACACACACGTTTCCTGACAGAGATCATCATCTCTTGTCTACCATCCTTCATTAGCTAATTTCAAAGCAATTTACAAAAAAAGGTCCACATCAACAACATAATGATGGTTCAGAGAAAGAAGGGACTTGTCTGTCACGAGGAGGTAAAATATGGATAATTTCAAGAATGCAAGCCTGCCTACCATAGCAATTTTTTGCTTGCACGGGTCTGGCAAGTCTGATTTTTAGTTTTAGTACGCAAATGCCCTCTGTCTCTTCTGGGATTTTGCTTCCAACTACAATCCTTAATGTCATGAGATGGTTGTAGTGGTAAGCTATATGGATAACAAGTTATCGTAATCATTTCCAAATATTCCAAGCTGTTAGCACAACGAGGAAATTAAGCCACAGCAGCTTTTCACACAGAGCTAAGCCATACCAATTTAAAGCTTATGTACAGTCACAGGTATCTATGGTAACAGCAAATTACATCACACTGCCACAGCACTCACACTTGTTCCTTCCTTGACTTTTATGCGATCTACTGGCTGGGACTGAGGAGATCCATGAGGGCATCCAGTCAATACCTCTCCCAAATTACAATCTAAATGGAGTATCTTAGCATGCAGCATCTTTTGCAGAGCTGAGTATCGAGGCAGGGAGCAGAAGTCCTGCTCTCACACCTTCTGAAGAGATTTCCAAGAGTTAACATGCCTTGTGGTCAGTAAGTTCATTCTTGTTGATTTTTTCACCATACAGTTTTTACCTCCTCTACCCTGATTTTTCCTCTCTAAGGCACTTCCCTTGGCTCTGCCATTATCTGCTCATACACCCACACCTACCACCCCCAGAAATGCTTCTGTCCCAGAGTCAACACAACTCCTCCTAACTCCCATCTCTTTCCTAACACTTTTCTAATGTTGCTCTCCAAAATGAAACTGCTATTCCAGATCTATTCTTGCTATCACAGAAAGCCACATTTTGCTGCTCCTTTCTTCCAGGGCTCAGCACTGACACATTATTATAGTTGTCATTTCTGCTGCCTCATCATGTCATGCAGTCACACCTATTTGTCAGTCCTTTATTACCCCTACATCTCCCAGAGCTTTACTAGTCTTCCCCCTCTCAGTTGTGATTTATTTATTTTGGATTACAAGCCCTAAATTCATTAGCTTGTCCTTTCATGGAATGAATCTCAAAGTAGTTTTTTGGCTGCGTTTGGAATTTCTCTAGATACCTTTGAATTTTTTCCTTGGCATTTAGAGAGGCATCTAATTTACTACGATCTGCCACTTTTGATACAGCACTGTTTGTTCACTCTTTTAGTGAGGGACATATCAGCATTGGGAAAAAAAGAGATGATGAGTTATTGGAACTCCCTTCAAATTATCCTATGAGTGAACAAGACATCTTTTTCGTGAGGCTGAAGGTGCTGAAGCATTTCATGGGTACTGACACCAGACGAGACCACAGCTAGCGTTAGCCACAGTGATGCTCACAGACTCCCTAGCAGATGTTCAGACATCCTCCCAGGGAATTCAGACATATCATTTTGCATTCAATTGCCCTCATCCAGAAGAGGAACAACAGAAAAACAGAACTTATGAAAGTGTAAACTCAAGATTGAAAACAATAACTCTGTATCAAATACATTTCAATTCCAGTTATCAGAGCAAGGTCCTATAAGTCACAAGAGGGTAGTTCCTTAAATATTCAGGAGCAGAAATAAGTCATTAATTCTGTACACATTACTGATGTTTAGAACTTCTTAAAAATAATTGAGAAATTCTCCAGGACTTGCCATTTAACCAGTTATGACTTACTGCAGTGGGAAACACACTGCATGAGAGTGTTCAATATGCAGTAGTTATTACCTGTTGTGCATTTTAAAATGACACCCCGGAAGCTGGGAGAAACCATGTATTTTCAGAGATAACTTGAAGAAGTCCAAGATGCAAAATATCTTGCAATTATAAACAATATATCAATTAATACCAGAGCCAAGAAACCTTCCAAGATAACTGACAGAACAGAACACATCTTTCTGAAGATTAAGTGATAAACCCAGGCAGGAGCAAACACACACAAAAATCTTAAAATAATTTGGATAATTCACAGTGGCTCAAAAATACTTACAAAATGTTCATTTTTCACTTGGTCAGAATGCCGACTAACAGATTACAAAACTGTATGAAAATGTTACCAAGCTGCAAGTTCAGATCCCCCAAACTGTTCCGGAAACCACTAGATTCATGAAAACTAAATGTGAAAGAATTTTGTGTTCTCTCCTCAAAAATGGAGAAGAGACTAAAAAAAACCCACAACAGTATTGGTGACAACCCACACCATTTGGAAAATACAGCAAGACAATAGCTAACCACCTCTATCATCAGACCAGGTATCAGGAATAGCAGAGTGCATGGTTCACCTTTCATTATTTACAAGGACAATAACCAAAAAGTCAGACTTTCCCAGATTTCCTGCAGAATATTTTGGATTTCACTTCTGTTAAATTATTCTTTTACTCAGACAATCCCAAATGATAGCCACTACATATTGCCGATTTTTACTTTATTTCTCCTTATTACTGGCCATTTTAAAGTCATTACCCTTTCCTCAGCATTATTTATGCAACCCATTATTTTCCCACCAATGTCAGTAAATCACAATCCCTCAAAAGCTCGTTTAGCTAATAGGAGAAAATGTTATTTACTCACTCAGTGTATCCAGGCTTGGCAGTATGTAAAATAGAGAAGACACAGTTTGCAACCCATGGCCTAAGCATACATGACACCCACAATAAGTTACAAAAGCAAAATAGCATTTCAGTAAAAATAGATAAGAAAATGCGACTGTCATGGTTTTCATGAGTTTGGAGAGTCCAAGCTGTCAAGTATCAGTGGGGTGTAAGGTGATAACTATCCAGAAAATCGAGCTTCTGCCTACCCAGTTCATTTGCTGCTCAGTTACTAGCCCTGCAGCACATTGTGTAAGTGGGACATTAAGAGCGGAAAAAAAGAAGATACGTGACAAAGAGCAGACAGGAGAATAGTGAAGAGAACAAGTTGTTATTTCACTACAGATTTTTTATTCACCTTTTCTTCCAAGGAAGTCTAAAAGTAACATTTATCTCTGTAAAGTCACACTGCTGTTCTTTGAAGATATTCCTAAAACTCAGCAGTGGCCCAGAATTTGGCAAAAACAATGCAAAAAAATCCCCACCAACAGTTTGGAAATATGGCCCTGCTCCTGCTGTGTGTTCAACAATCTTCTCTTACACACACAGTCAGCCTAACCCATATGATCTCTGTCTTCAAAAATTTCATAAAATCCAAGATTAGATGCTTCTGCAACAAACCGTGGGTGCCAGCCATTTCCAGAGATTACACCCTGATCCAGCTTTTCTGGAATGACACATACCACCTCCTTCTACAGCTCGTTCATATATATGCCTTTCATCCTACTCGGTGCTTAGGGTCAGCCCATAGGGAGGCTCCGAGGATCAATCACCCAGGGAGGTAAAATAAACACAGTTTATATTTACCAGGCACCTCAGAAATGATTTAACAGATGTTCTCAGTTGTTACGTGAAGCAGTTGCTGCAACTCCCATGTTGTTAGAAGCAAAAAAAATTTGTCAAACAGATGAATGCCTTGGGTCTGACGGATTGCAGATCTCATGGCTGTGGAGATCGACCACTTTATTGACCAGATATGGCTACTCTGCAACGGTTCCTCCTAGCAATCTTTCACACCCTCACAAACAGCAGTGTGTAGGAACACAGTGCCTTGATTAGTTTCTTTGCTAACTAGCCCCTTTGTAATGACTATACCTGAAGCTCTTGAGGTTTTTTAAGAGGAAGAAGTGAACTTCCATCCAGATGGGCAGTAGTTTGATGTCTTGTGCTACCAAGTAAGCTTGAAATCTTCAAAGTGCAATATATTGCTTTCCCCCTTCCCTCCATCTCACCCGACTGCAATATTTTTTCAGCATCTAGAATAAGACTGCCTTCCTTACATCCTGCAGGAAAAAACAGTGACACCATTTCTTCATTCAGTTTTAGCTAAGAATTTGGATCCCTTGGTTGGGGCCTTAAATAAATGTACCCTCTCTGAAACTCAGTGATGTGCAGAGAGTAAGGTGTAACGCTGCACAGGAACACCCATGCAGAGTCTTTGTCTGCTTAGATATCAAGTACGTGCCCAGTGCTGTTAAATTCATGGAAGCAGCTTAGAAAGCTGCAAGGGTTTCAGTCCTGGGGTTCAAAACCAGATAAACTGTATGTAAAAGCCATATGATTGGATATTCTGCGTTTTAGGGTCAGCCAGCAAAGCATATGGAAGATGTTTTCCTGAAGCTTCTTACGATCTCTCAATGCCTCATTTACTCCAACAACATGAGCTCTGCATTTAACCCTAAACATTGTATACAACACACAGGCATTAAACATTAAAGAGAATGCATAGCACACTCTGGAAAGTCTGTGGTCTTCTAAACTAACAAATGACATGGAAATACCATTTACTGAACCATTTGAAGACTTGGTTCAAAGCATACAGACACGTGACAGTAAATTCCTACACAACTTTCCATCCAAAAGCATACTCATTTCTGTTATTTCTGATAACGTAAGATGCCTAGAGATAGACCATTCACAGCCAGAACACCAACATACCATATTTATTGAGCCCAGAAACATGTAATTGTCAATGACATGGAGCATTTATTCCATTTTGCTGAAACGTTTCTTTGCATGCCACTCTTTCCAGGCTCTGGGACAAGGCTCTGTAATTGTCCCCCATCGATCAGCTCTTGTTTTGTTTCCTGTGGACCAACAGCTAGTGCCATCTTAAAACTTTCTTCTGTGTTGTTTTGCTTTTCAGTTTTCTCATATTCATTATATTTCATAGTGCTAGGCAGGACAGTCATTCAAGAACTAAAGTGAAAATACAGGAGAGCACCCTTGTCTGGAGTTTCCCTGGTGTTTCCCAGTTTCTCAGCTTATCTGCTCCTTGTCTCTCAGACACACCCAGACCTTCAGAAAGCCAGAGCAGAAAAGTCTCTCTTTCTTCCTTGCATCTGCCTTTTTAACACAAGTTTCTGCATGAAGGTTGCTCTTTTCTTAAATGAACTTTTCATAAGGAGGTTTAATGGCTTCTTACAGGTACCTTTTACCACCTTTTCCTCCAGACCTGCAAAACCAGGTGACTCTCCCCATCCAGCTGCTAATGACCAGCCCATCAGAAGGAGCTCACATTATGGGGCTCTCCAGGATTGCCATTTCAGGGTCAAGAAGGAATTTTTCCAGAATGACCAACCTGGCCAAGGAGGCAAGATAGGACTCTGGTGGGGGAAAAGGAACGTAAATTTCTCCCTATTTAAGGAAAACACAAATGAGAGCAGAAAAGTCCCAGTGTTGCAAGATGACCTAGTTCTCAGAGGTCAAAAGTAATTAGACAAATTGAAAGTCTTTTAGTCACTGCTAAGGGCTAACCTGCAAATGGAAGGGTTTGGTAAGGGTACCTCAGACAAAGTGAGTGGAGTCCTGAATATCCAGGAGACCGGGTCTTCACTTGAGGAATTGTCCAGTGATACGTGTAAAGGCAACACTGGATACTCACTTGCATACATATATACATACTTACATATGAGCAGTAAAATACATCTCACATATTTAAATATATGTACATACACATATATAGATACATGTCTATAAAAACATCCATAAAAGTTACTGTTTTGATATTTCAATTCAATATCAATTTATCTATGGGGGAGCCAAAACACAAAACATTTAAACCAAGTTGTGTTTAACCATTGAGCTGTTACACTCCCCCAGAGACGGCAGTATATAACAGAACTTTGCTATTACAGACTTAATAAATCATATTTCATATCAGTGCTACATTGCAAACCCTCATTGGATTTATTGATTTGTTCTTTTTTCCTTAGGTCAAATTAAAACTTTCTTGTGCAGATAAATATAACTTCAGACCTAAAAGACTACCTGAAGCACATTCAATTTGAAGTTTCTTTCTGCGTACTGTGTTGTAGGTTATGCTACCTGATGGCCAAAATTGAGAAGCTAAAATCCATCTTCAGAGATAATTAAAAAAATTCAACTGTGAAATGAAACTATCAGCATGCCACCTTTTAACTAACAAGATTAGAGTTACAAAAGCTGTGAGCTTATACAGTTCTCACCAGTGTAAGTCCCTGCAGAACTGGAAGCTTTATAAAAGGATTTCAATCCAAACCAACAATATTTAAGCATGCCTGAAATACATAGAAGCAAGTTATTTTATTTTATTGAGGCATCATACCAGGAGATACCACCAGACCATCCCACATGACAAAAACCAAAGACCTGTGGGACCAAGGACTTAAAAAGCTATTACCACATCTGCAGCACTCTCCTGGAACCTTGTTTTGGGTACTTCCTCTTGCTCTTAGTGGCCTCAGTGATGTAGTGAAACAAAATGCACAAAACCATGAATTCTTTTGCATCCCACTTGCGCAAAACATAGTCTACCCAGCTCTTATACAGAAAAAACCCTCATGAACATAAATGTTAAAGCAGTGCTGAATCACTTTATTAATTAACCACTAGTGCCCTAGCTAGGCTTATCATCTTACTGATAAGTATCCAAATACTTTACTCGTGCACAAGGGTTCCCCGTGTCCGTCTCAAAACTTTGAAAATTAAATTTCTGTCTTTGATTAAAAAAAGTAAAATATAATCCCTCAACCCTGTATCTATGTTAGAAGGAAGAGATTTCTATTTCTAACAATATTTAGCTTGCAAAATACCTTTTCAGTGATCTATAGGTTCCAGAGCTCCTCTAGAGTCTGAACCAACTAACAGTGCTTATTCTTACTTACTGGAATGGGAGGCTATGTGCCTTTGGTTTGTTTGGTACAGAACAAAGAATGAACACTGACGGGCTTTTGGATGTGAACTTACTGTACTGCACTTGCAACACTGCCAGGTACATGGGATCCATTGCCAAAAAGTTATAATTTGAGACTATTTCAATACATGCAGCCCCAGCACTCACTCCTGCAGTGGACTGGGATAAACAGTCCCAGGGTAATCCCAATGGGCAACATTTGCTCTCTAGGATCCCAGCTACACGGCTGTGGTCCTGGAAGTCATCTCTGGTACTCTGATGTTTACTGCACAGATTTGAGAAATCCACTAGTACAAACCCTTGAGGCAGAGAGTAATGGAGATAGCTCAGCAGCTAGAAATCATTATTGAAGGAAAAACAAAAGCAGGATCACACAGAAAGATTTTATCCTCTTATGGAAAATCCCCCTTACAAAGTGTTCCCTAGTAGTAAGAAAAAACCTTAAATATTTTGATGATGCTTCATTTTCTAGCTTTCTGTTTACTGTTTAAATAAATATACTAATTATGTTTATACTTTTAAATGAAAAATTCAGTCCCTTAAATAATGTCAAAGTCTGTAGCAAGTTCAATTTCTGACTCTTTAAAAAGCAGCTTTGTAAAAGGTGTTGAAGGTATCAGTTTGATATTGCTATTTGGGCACACACACGCTGACAGTTCAGCTCTGCTTCAGCAGCCTTAGGTGCTTACACAGCAGCAAAAGCAGCTGGACAAGGCACCAGAAATACCAACAGATTTCCAGTTCTGCCCCTGATTTTGTGTACAACAGGAATAACAAGATTTATTCTCCTCACCAAAAGAACATACTTTGAAATCTGTTGCTCACTGTAACAGCATAACTGCATCACTTAATTACCCAGGGAATTAAATGACGTACCATTGCAAGACTCTGTATTAAAGACAAGATGACACTCAAGCCCTTAAACTAACACTTTTCAACTGCTGGGCACCCCCCATTAATGTTGCTGTGCATATTCGATGGGCTTTTAGCAGATATAAGGCCAGTCAGCCTCACCTCCATCCCCGGAAAGGGGATGGAACAGTTCATCCTGGAGGTCATCTCCAGGCATGCAGAGGAAAAGGTTATCAGAAGTAGTCAACATGGATTCACCAACGGGAGATCATGCTTGATCAACCTGATAGCCTTCTATGATGGCGTGACTGGCTGGGCAGATGAAGGGAGAGCAGTGGATGTTGTTTACCTTGACTTCAGCAAGGCCTTCGACACTGTCCCCATAACATCCTCACAGACAAGCTTAGGAAGTGGGGGTTAGATGAGGGGACAGTGAGGTGGATCGAGAACTGGCTGAACGGCAGAGCTCAGAGGGTCGTGATCAACGGTGCCGAGTCTGGTTGGAGGCCTGTAACTAGCAGTGTTCCCCAGGGGTCTGTACTGGGTCCAGTCCCGTTCAATATATTCATCAATGACCTGGACGAAGGGATAGAGTGTACCTTCAGCAAGTTTGCCGACGATACCAAACTGGGAGGAGTGGCTGACATGCCAGAAGGCTGCGCTGCCATCCAGCGAGACCTGGACAGGCTGGAGAGCTGGGCACAGGGGAACCAAATGAAATTCAACAAGAGCAAGTGTAAGGTCCTGCACCTGGGGAGGAACAACCCCATGCACCAGTACAGGTTGGGGGCTGACCTGCTAGAAAGTAGCTCTGCTGAGAAGGACCTGGGAGCGCTGGTGGACAGCAAGTTGACCATGAGCCAGCACTGTGCCCTTGTGGCCAAGGAGGCCAACAGGATCCTGAGGTGCATCAAAAGGAGTGTGGCCAGCAGGTCGAGGGAGGCTATCCTCCCCCCCTACTCTGCCCTGGTGAGGCCACATTTGGAGCACTGTGTCCAGTTCTGGGCTCCCCAGTTCAAGAAGGACAGGGAACTTCTGGAGCAAGTCCAGTGGAGAGCTACAAAGATGATCAGGGGACTGGAGCACCTCTCTTATGAGGAAAGGCTGAGAGACCTGGGTCTGTTCAGCCTGGAGAAGAGAAGACTGAGGGGGGACCTTGTTACTGCTTACAAATATCTGAAGGGTGGGTGCCAAGAGGATGGGGCCAGACTCTTCTCAGGGGTGCCCAATGACAGGACAAGGGGCAATGGGCACAAATTGGAACACAGGAAGTTCCAGCTGAACATGAGAAAAAACGTCTTTACTGTGAGGGTGACAGAGCACTGGAACAGGCTGCCCAGAGAGGTTGTGGAGTCTCCTTCTCTGGAAATATTCAAAACCAGCCTGGATGCAGTCCTGTGCCCCCTGCTTTAGGTGTACCTGCTCAAGCAGGGGGGTTGGACAAGATGATCTTCAGAGGTCCCTTCCAACACCAACCATTCTGTGATTCTGTGATAATCATGAAAGTGCTGAAACTCCCAGCCACTGGGGCAGCTGCACCATGCGTACATCCTCTGCAGTGGATACCGCTGTGAAACGCCAGCTGCTGACAGTCACCATCTTATTTTATTGGTATTCTAATTCTCCACGTGAGTCAGCCAATAATTTCCTGATCCTTTCCTAGTTCCTGCATTCACAATTTCCCCTGTGCCTGCACCATCTGAATTTTCTTCTTGGCAACCACAAGGCTCTAACATTTGCACGTTTATCTTCATTTCAGAGGTGTTTGAGCAGCATCACAGGCAACTCAGTGGTACAATGAAGCATAAAGAAAGGCTAGTGCGTCCTTGCCTGTCCCAAGGATAGATTGCCATAGAGATGGCACCTCCTGGGTGAGGTGGCTTGTCTAAGCACACTGCTGCTTGGTACTCATGCCCTTGTGACATGCTCCAGCTGACTTACCATTGGGCAGGATGCCATCCGAAGAGACTGGAACAAGTGTAGATGGTTAGAAAATTATCTTCCCATAAATTATTTTTGCCGGTGGCAGCAACGTTTAAATTGCACTCCTTCCCTGTTCCTGAAGAAACGGGTCAGGATTTGATCTCTGCCAAGTTAACTGAGCTATGAAACCACAGACGAGGGGGCTGGCTCTGCTGTTACTTGCAGGGCTGGCATGGCACGCCTCACCTGCATGCTCCTCAGTGGTTCCTTAGCTGCTATGTCTTTCCCAAGTTTATACCCAGGATGGAGAAGACAGGTTTTCACCAAACTCATAGGGAGTGAGTAGCTCAGGCAGAGGATACATAGTAGCCAATTTTCTAGCCTGTTTGATAGCTGATGCACAAGCATGCCCCATGGCAGCCTCCACTGCTTTGCTCTTCATTCAGAACATTCACCAGGTCAGAAGTGAATGGTGTTCATTTCCTTTTCTTTCTGATCTCCATCCAGACATGTTCTTCTCTCTTCAGGGTCCAAAACGCTTGTGGTGGCATCCAAAACAGACAAGAGGATACGCACAAGCAGATAGCCAACAGGAAACAACAGTCAGTGAGAAGATGTTCTTCCAGAGGGCCATGCAGGCAGGAACCTAATTTGGGTTTCCCAATCACTCTCTGAAGGTGCCTGCCTTTCTTCACTACCACAGCTGAGTTAGTTCAGATGATCAGCTTCCTGACTTAAACACCACAAGTGCATGAATGTTGGGATGACATCTCCCTCCCATCCTATCAATCTCCAGAACAATCCTAACCTTTACCCAGTCTTGCCTCTAAACAAGGGCCCTCCCTCATTAGGCAGCTTCCCTCAAACACAGTTGCACAAGACAGATAATGCCCTGCATGAAGACACAGAACAATATGGCAGGACGGAAAAACACACTAAATGAAGGGGAAATCAGGACCTCCCCCATGCACTGGCTCTCATTACAAATCCCCATAAAGACTATGATTTTCCAAGCAAGCAACATCACTTCTCCAAAAGAATTTGAAACATAATGATGTCTCTTACAACTCAGAAGAACAATTACCATGGGTAATTAAATCATTCATAATAAAAAAATGACACGGTCTGACATGCACAAGGAAAGTGTGAGTGTTTAATACCACACCCTTTGATAAGGAATAAACAGTTTGCTCATTCTGTAATATCAGTCTTAGAATTCAGAGCAGTTGATGAACACGCTTTTGGGCAAAGTGAGTGGTAACTGGTTACCTTCACATGGAAAGCAGGAAAGCAAACTCACTGAGAGGTCTGCTACCCCAGGCAAGCACCAACCAGCAAAAATAACATACACACGAGTGGGGGCAACAGGCTGCCCTGAAAATTAAACGTTTAGTTTTGCTATATTCTCAGTAATTTAGATGCCACCTGACACACATGAACTTTAATTCTGGGTTGCTAAACCAGAGCTATTAAAAAAACCAAGGTTTCTTACAGCAATTTAGTGACTTACACTGTTCTAATTTCAGCCCAAGTTGGCAAGGACAACTGGGGAAAAAAGCAAACAAAATATCTATGCATCCACGTGATCTTATTTTTTTCTAAATAAAAATTAGTTCCCACACATGAAGTCAGATTCTGAAGTGCCACACTCATTTTTGGCTTCTAGCAACAGTTACATAGATCTGGTCCAGACACAGAGCAGTATTTGTGTAAGCATTTCCACAAAAATACTCTTTTGTCTGTTCCAGTTCAGAATTGCATCAATATGAAGAATAAGATTTCTCAGAAACATCCACCTATTAACTTGTGAAATTTCACTGAAAACATCCCTGAAATGGCAAATATTCTACAGCTTCAATCTGCCCCAATAACTGAGTAATAAAAAGGAATATTCACCCTGCTTCCTCGAGGTAGCAAGAAGACTTCTTTTCTCCAAAAGTGACTCTCTACCACATCCCTTTGCAGGCTCTCTCCTATACAAGCAGCTCAGTAGGACACCCTGTTTGTCCTCCACCCTTTACATTTATCATATATAACATTCTGAAACATACTTCTAATCAGACATCCATTTCCCCTCCTGCCCCTGCCCACACCCTCAAACAATCAAAAATACAAAGATTGGGGGAGGAAGAAATGAAGCCAAAAGCAAACATTCTCAGGCACAAATTTTGGGTCTAGTTCTTACCATCCTCGAAGGCCACAGCCACCTGAGGGTGACGTGACAACTCTCCGGCTGTTCCTCTGTGTGCACCCATCGGTGCTCAGCAGTGAGCATCAGGAGCCTTTGGCGAGCAGGCGAAAGAAGAGGCCAGAGAAAAAGTAAATCATGGCTCCAAGGGAGAAGCGTAAGCTCACTCTCAGGCATGAGATGATGAAATGAAATGCCGAACTTCACCCTAATGATATGAATCACGCATTTGGCCCTCAGACAAACCTCTTGCCTTTCTTTGCTATTTAATATGAAAGCATTTTCACTGAGAAATCCTGCCGCACAGCAAGGTCATACTTCTCTGAAATCTTTCACACGTTCTAAGTAAACACTCAAACACAGTCTACCTACCTAAACCCCATAATCTTTGCAAGGGAAACCATGCAGCACAGCTCAGATTTTTTTACATAACTGATACCCTGAACACATGAGCATGGTTAAGAAGGTATTATCCATCTGTGGGTAAGAGCTCATTACAAAGCCAGACTAACTCTGCAGCAATCCATACTGGAGCAGAGACCTGCCAAGACAGCCTCCAGGAGGTTCACGTAAGCAGGACCAGCCTGCCACCAAACTTTGCTGGCTTTGAGCAAGTCACATCTGCCACCAGCTTCTCCCCAGATGAACCGGTAAGAACAACATTTCCTGGGCTAACTCACAATATCGCAACAGAGCCACATGAACCAGGGCAGTACCAGCAGAGGCACTTTACGTTAACATTAAACTGCCCTAAAAGCAGAGGGTGCTCAGCAGAAGCTAGAAATATCATGATCTATGAACTTACAAATAAGTGCATTAAAAGAACACATGGCCAGGTCTTTACATGATCTGTGATGAAGAGGATAAATTAGCAATGACTTTTCAGAGGTCACACCTAAATGACTCGGGAGTCTCCACTCCATTTACAAAAATGACAATTAGCAAAGAGACACAGGAATAAGAACCGCCTGCAGTAAGAGAAGTGCAAACATGGCACATTTTGGCAGCCCTGCGTGAACTTTAATGGGTAACTGTCAGATAACAGCAGCATCACAGTGACAGTGTGAAATGGGAGCTGCTTAATCCCCTGGGTTTGTGTTATTGCATTGAGCACAGTGGTCTGGTTATCTTAACATGGTGAAATGTTACTCCGCTATTCTGTTCAAGACATGAACAGGTCTAACATAGGTCTTTATTTGCAATAGACATACTCCTATCTCCATCCTGTGAAAATGTTCTCTCGTGCTGTCAGTGCTAGGACCTGGCAACACAATTTCTTTGTATAAGCCGGTCAGGCTGTGACAAGAGCTAAATAAATTCAAACCAAAACGCAGGACACATGCTTCTGTGAAAGCTTTCTCTCAAAAGTTCCTAAGAATTAGTACGTGGAATGGAAAGCAAGAGAGGAACACGGAAAAGGAGAGGAGAGGGAGAAAGAAAAGAGAAAATGATATCATTTCACTGTAGGAAATGCAGAAGAGATAGGCCTGAATGAGAAAACGCTGCATGCCAAACATGCTACAGCACTACAGTAAATGCCAAAAAATGTGACAGATACAGAGGATACAAAAATACAGCACGTTCCCCTTGATTGCATGCTAGTTTGGCGGCAAACAAGAAAGAAACAAAATGAAAAACTCACTTTTGTCATAAACCAGACTTGTAATAAAAGTCAGGGCCTTAGATTCGTCAGAGTTAAATGTGTTAGCACTCCAGGCACCCCAAAGAGGTAGGGAGCACATTACCAGCCTGCCATCTTCATGCCATTTCTTACGTGACCACCTTTTCCTACCATAAAGTACTGGGGAGAGGTGCACCCTGAACTGGCAGCTACATGTTATCAATGGGGAGGAGGGATGAACTGGGCAGGAGCTGCCTGCAGGCACGCAGCTGAGCAAACTGCCCTCAGGACAGACCATATGCACAGCCAACAAACCAGCCCTGCAACAGAGCCCTCGGGCCAGCAACAGCCCCAGTTCCCACAAACACAGCTCTTCCCTCTGAAATGTGTTTAGAGATGACAAACCCACCACCTCTCCAAGGGCTGACGTACCCCTAGATTCCTGGGTTTATTGGTGGCTTTTACCTCCTGGCCTCCCTGGAGGCTTCATTTGGGGAACCAGCATCTAGGTTGATCTCCAGATTAGCGGAAGGAGAGAGAAGTGGGGCTGGTGATTCTGGCAGTCCCTGTCCCTAAGGAGCTCTCAAGGGGCTTTCCCTACAAGATTGCTGGGCAGAGCCACATGGACAGGGCTGCTGGAAGGGCTGGCCTCACCCTAAACTGCTATTACTTTGTTCCTCTCTCCCAAAATACCTGCTGGAGCCTGAGCATGCTTCTCCCCTTGGCTCTTTGTAATCCTAGCTCGCATCTTTTGTCTACAGATGTCGATATATTCCCTCCTACCCTCTCCACAGAACGATGCATATGCACAAGCCCTTAGGGGTTTTTTCCCCTCTCAAATTTCCACCTCTCTTTCCTTCTATCAGACTACTTCTGGTCCTTTCACCACTTCCAGCACAGAACAGCGCTACATTTTTAACACGCAGTACTTAACCCCACTATTTATGCTTTTCTTTCTGTTTGGTCTATTATGTCTAGGGAGAAAACATTTCCATTAATGGAAGTGGTGTTAATTCAGAGTCAGAAAATTTTAGTATCCTGAATGCCAAATTCTCATGACAATATGACTCTTCTACAAAAAGAAACTACATTAAATAGGAAAAAAATGCACATGAGCATGTGTGTGTGGTGCAGAGTGAGGAACCATAGGAACAGAGTCCTCAGGAGCAGAAAAAGCATTGGCCTGAGCTAGGCAGAACGGCTGCAACCAGGACCCCTGCCCTGGCTGACAATGCTGCTGCTCAGACACGTCCACGCCACTCTTTGGGCACGTCTACTCTGTCTTACTCCACCTTTGCTAGTACACTGCATGTAGCACACAGCTATACAGTTATTTTAACCCAACACCGCTGTGAGCTAATTAGCCCTGCTGAAAGCCAAGATGGTCAGGATTAATAATTAGTGCTTTATCACTGAGGAAAGCATTACATTTTTGCAACTGCCTTGGTTGGAGCTTTCTGACCACAATCCCACAACCACCTTTATTTAAGAGTAGTCTAAGCACTGCTTTGGCTCGGGACAGACTGCGACTGTGGGAGGTGTAAAAGCCAGCCCAGACCTGGTTACAGGGAAGCTGCTGCGGAAATCCCAGGCAGCACCCAGAGCCCTGCCAGGGGTGGTACAAGCGCTAACACGATAGCAGCAAAACCGACCCTCACTGCCAGGATTACAGTCGCACTGAGCTGCGGGAGGCTATTAGTGCAGACAGATAGTGCTCCCGCAGGGAGACTAATATCCTTCTCCTTTAACACCTCCCTACTCACAACTCCAATGCTTTATGATGGGCACAGGGCACTATCCCTGATCTTCAGCAGCCCTAGTAATACAGTCCTCCTACCGTTTACACCCTGTGGGCGTTCTTCCCTCCCAGGGACTGGCAGTTTGTCTCAGCAGCAGACAGTAGAGCATCCTTCAGAAGCGCAGGAGGTAGAGAAAGGTGAGAAGCAGAGGAGTGCTAAGCTAGACCCGTCCCCTCCTCACTCTCACCATGCAAGCACCCATCATGGGCAGTGAGGGCGGGTGGAGAGGTGGCCTGGGAGGGATAACAGTAGAGCATATCCACACTACAGTCACTGTTAGGATGCTCAACAGCAAGGGAAAACAAGTTTAATCTCCTATATTCAAGGCATATGTTGCCTCAGATCTACAAAAACAATAGCAGCAATACTTTACATAGAAGAACAGAAGAACCAAACAAATTGAGCAGTTCAGTGAATTCTGTGCAGACGTCTCAAAAAATAACAGTTTATACTACAGTGAATACTACTTTGTTATTGTATTTTCTGCACACTTTTTCATATAGACATTGAGTACAGCACTTCCAGCAATATACATGGATTTTAGTATCTTCTCCATGTGGAAAGTACCAAGATAATGGGCACCTTTGAAATATTGCAAAGGAACAAGACAAGATGCTGACTGGTTAGTGTAATTCTTGAAGGGTCAAGTATTCCTTTAAAGTAATAGATGAGCTTATTAGGTAATATAATTATTGCATTAAGATAAAAACATTAAAAATTGTATTTATTTAGGGCAGGAGCTTCAAGATCACCTGAGTGATCAGACAAAAACAACAATTACTAGTGGTTACAGTCCTTGCAAGGTATTCCCTCTCCTCCCCTTTTCTTTTTCTGCTGTGACCTACAAACTGTCAAAACTTTTCATCAAAACGTATTTACTGACCATTCACGCACACAGAAACGATGGTCACATCACCCTGGCAGTGTCCAGACAAACAGGTGAGCTGCTGGGGGATGCACAGGCAGACCGGGGCAGGTGCCTGGTCTTGCTGCTCATTGCTTGTAATAATAACGATGTTCTCGCTCTTCCTAACAAAGACAGCACTGTGAATCACGGTGTCACCTTCAAACTTTGAAGGGCGCCTGACTAAAATTCAACTATGATAAAATCTGTTCTAATCCTGTTAAGTTTGGTACGGACTTTAAAGGACAAGGAGTTAAATTCTTACCCGCAGCAGCACTGAGTATAAGGGTCAATTACAGGCAGCTCCTCTTTCCAGTTATTTTCATTTTTATTTTGCATATAAAAATCAATTCTCCATACATATTATAAGCACACTACCTCTGAATTCCCTGAACAGGGTATGGATAGCAGCAGCAAGGGAAGTTTAAACAACAAAAATCATTTGCACAAGTGCTGCGAGAAGTCGGAATAGCTGTACCATAATGAAAATGTGTTGGAATGAATTCATTGCCATCTGTCTGTATTTTGCTAACCAGCTCAATCAGACACCACAAATATACTCAAACATGAGAAAAATATTTAAATTATTTGTGCTACGTCCTTTTTCAACATGTAACTCTCAGTGTCACTGTTTTTATCAGTATTAAATGCCCATCAATAGCAGTGAATTCATTCATGCACAGCCTTTGGAATACACCTATGCAACTTCAAATCCACATTGTCAGCATAATGCAAAAAAGTCCACAGTAAAAGTTACAATATTACAAATATGTTAAAGGTATTCAAGGAAGCATGATGAAAAATACCAAAAGAAACTTTGTTCCTCAGTGTCAGAGTAATTAAAAAGCCCTACAGCTTTTGTAATTGTTGGATAGGAAAAAGCTCAAAACAAAAATATCAGGTAGTTCTACCACAACAGTTCTCATGCAAAGCATAATCATAGAATGCTTTGGGTTGGAAGAGACCTTTAAAGGTCATCTAGTCCAACCCCTCTGCAATGAGCAGGGACATCTTCAACTAGTTCATGTTGCTCAGAGCCCCGTCCAACCTGCCTTTGAATGTTTCCAGGGGTGGGGCACCTACCACCTCTCTGGGCAACCTGCTCCAGTGTTTCACCACCCTCATTGTAACAAATTTCTTCCTTATATCTAGTCTAAATCTACCCTCTTTTAGTTTAAAACCATTAGCCCTTGTAATTACATTGCCCCCTCACAAGAGGCCCTGCTAAAAATTTTGTCCCCATCTTTGTTATAAGCCCCCTCTAAGTATTGAAAGGCTGCAATAAGGTCTCCCTGGAGCCTTTTCTTCTCCAGGCTGAACAACCCCAACTCTCTCAGCCTTTCTGCATAGGAGAGGCGTTCCATTCCTCTGATCATTTTTGTGGCCCTCCTCTGGACCTGCTCCAACATGTCCGCGTCTTTCCTGTGCTGAGGACTGCAGAGCTGGATGCAGTACTCCAGGTGGGGTCTCGCCAGTGTGGAGTAGGGGGGCAGAATCACCTCCCTCGACCTGCTGGCCACGCTTCTTTTGATGCAGCCCAGGATACGGTTGGCCTTCTGGGCTGCAAGTGCACTTTGTCGGCTCCTGTCCAGCTTGTCATCCACCAGTACCCCAAAGTCCTTCTCCACAGGGCTGGATCTCAATCCCTTCATCCCCCAGCCTGTATTGATATCAGGGGTTGCTCTGACCCAGGTGCACAACCTTGCACTTGGCCTTGTTGAACCTCATGAGGTTCACATGGGTCCACTTCTCAAGCCTGTCCAGGTCCCTCTGGATGGCATCCTGTCCCTCAGGCATATCAACTGCATCACTCAGCTTGGTGTTGTTTGCAAACTTGCTGAGGGTGCACTTGATCCCACTATGTCATTGATGAAGACACTAAACAGTATTGGTCCCAATACAGACCCCTGAGGGACACTGCTTGTCACCGATCTCCATTTGGACATTGAGCCATTGACCACTACCCTCTGGATGTGATCTTCCAATCCATTCCTGATCCAGTGAACAGTGCACCCATCAAATCCATATCTCTCCAATTTAGAGAGAAGGATGTTGTGGGGGAATGTGTCAAAGGCCTTACAGAAATCCAGATACATGACATCTGTAGCTCTTCCCTTGTCCACTGATGTAGTCACTCCATCACAGAAGGCCACTAGGTTGGTCAGGCAGGACTTGCCCTTGGTGAAGCCATGCTGGGTGTCTCAAATCACCTCCCTGTCCTCCATGTGCCTTACCATAGCTTCTAGGAGGATCTATTACATGATCTTCCCAGGCATAGAGGTGAGGCTGACAGGTCCAAGGGGTGTGGGAAGAGATGTTGCCTGTGAAGAGTGAGGCAAGGAAGTTGTTGAGTACCTCAGCCTTCTCCTCATCTGTTGTTACCAGTTTGCCAGTCTTGCTTATTGGTGGGGTACATTTTCTTTGATCTTCCTTTTCTGGCTGACATACCTGTAGAAGCCCTTCTTACTATTCTTTTCATCCCTTGCCAAGTTGAGCTCCAGCTGTGCCTTGGCCTTCCTGACCCCATCCCTACACAACCAGGCAGCATCCCCATACTCTTTCCAGGATACCTGTCCCTGCTTCCATTGCCTCTCCATTTCCTTCTTGGCCTTTAGTTTGACCAGCAGGTCTCGACTCATTCATGCCGGTCTCTTGCCTTCGTTTCCTGATTTCTTACACCTGGGCATCGAGAGCTCTTGGACTCTATGGAAAATGTCCTTAAAGATCTGCCAGCTCTGTTCTGCTCCCTTGTCCCTGAGGACAGCTTCCCAGGGGTTCCTATTGATTAACTCCTTGAAGAGCTGAAAGTTAGCTTTCCTAAAATTCAGGGTCCTGAGTTTACTCTTTGCCTGACAGGCAAAGTCCCTCAGGACTGCGAACTCCACCACTGCATGATCACTGCAGCCCAGGCTGCCTCCAATCTTGATGTCACCAATTAGCTCACTTGCATTGGTGACCAACAGGTCCAGTATCGCATCCTATAGAGTGAGAAGGAAATGATGGAGAAAGAGGCAAACAGAGGAAAGAAAATGGACTGTAAGAAAAATACAGAAAATAATGACAAACTATCTGAAAACAATTAATGGAAGAGGAGGAAACAAATGCAGAGCTCTGCCCTCTGCAGAGCTCCGCCCTCTGCAGAGCTCCGGGATGGCGCCCTGGAAGCCAGGCTCTCCCCAGACTCGGTCCCTTACCCATGTGCCTTCACAGGCAGCCCCAGCCATTCCTGATCCATGTGGCACAAGGGCAGGAAAGGGGCCAGCGAGGATTGCTTTGAGGGGAGACCACGCTGCCCGGAGGCACTCCTGGGGAGATGAGGATTACTAGACAAGGTCAACCTCAGCAGCTGCCCAGAGGCAGCTCATTTCTTTCCATCCTTCATACTGAAAGATAGCTTCAACCCTTCCCGCCTCCAGTCCAAGGAGGCAGAGCTACAACAAGTGCCATCCCTCCAAGCAGATCCTGCGCCATGCTTAGCTGCCTGCACGTCCATCACACGGCCACATGCTGCAACCTGAACCTGCAGAAGTTTCATTTACTCAAATAGGACTCAGCGGCAGACCACGGCTCTGCTGCACCCAAGGTGGGAGTTAACACTCAGGAACTGGTACAGAGTGAAGGTTTACAGCACATATCTGCTCCAGAGCTCGGCTGATGTCAAAAACAGGTATAGCATTATAAAGACAAAATGCATCCCCTCCTCCCAGCACACTATCACACCGCTCCACAGTTGTTTTCTCAAACACCAACAGGGCAGTAACCAGCACCAAGCAAACACCAAACTCTTCTCACACAGACCCACCTTTCTCTCTGCTCAGCGCTCCTGATCCACTGGGCCACCAAAGCAGGGCAAATCTTCAGCAAGAGAAAGCAATTAGAAAGATGCAGAATGAAGGACTCCTAACAGCTGGTACGCATACACGTGCACCCTCACAAACCACCCGGCATGGCCCATCATGACAGGTTTAAACAGTCCTCTCTCTGTAGAGGGCTCGCTGGCAGAAATACAGCAGCCAGGGTGCAGCCAGAAAGTGAAACCCTGCTGCTTCAACTGAGCTGTTGCTTGCACTGGCGGCTGCCTGTGAACCAGGGCACAGGGCAGCACGTCTCACTCCCTGGTACAAGTGATTTACAAGGGGAGAAGATTATGAAAACCCATGGTGCTTGGTAGTTCAGATGCCTACTCCACATCCAGTGTTAGGAGAGGGGACCAGAGTCCCTAGGGAATGTCTGAAAGCTGGAGATTTGCAATCCTGTTCATTAGTGGTTATTTAGGGCAAGAGGCAAAGTCTCAAGTTCTCCCTGTATAAGACACCTTATAACAGGCTTCTGTCCCCAGCACTCATTCCCCTCCGCCAAGCAACATGAAATGCTGCTGCTACCACAAACAAGAGAGAACTGATCGGGACCCATTGACAGCAACAAGCAAATTTCGTGCTGTACACAGTAGAGCTGCAAGTTTGTTAGCAGGGGAAAAATCAACACTTCACTGAGATTCATCATTTTTACAGTGGAAATACATGAAGGAAAGCTCTGCTGACTCTTGGCATTTCTCTTTTTTTAGTCTTTTTTCCTGAGTTTGTGTTTTCCACCACATGCAGACAATACTAAGTTTGGAATTCTTCAGCTATGCACAGCAGTAAAAACTTGTAGTCCTCTAATGCTGCCTCTTGTGAAATCTGAGTTTCTGGCACAGCGTCTTTCTTGCTAGCACAGGCTAGAGACAGAGAATTCCTCAGCGCAACCTAGAGACTAAATTTATTTTATGTAAATAAACATTTCAAAATAACTCGGACTAGCGGCTGGAGTTATGCCATCAGGCACCCCAGAATACAACCACCACTGCCAGGCTGAATGTGAGCAGCTGAACCCAGGAATGGAGCAAGAACTCCCAGAAACGCCAAATGAAACACAGGATCCGGTACCTCAGCACCTGCCTGGGACACCAACAATGTTGGACAGGTAACAGAAAGCTTCTCTAAACAAGACAGAGAGGAAAGGCAGCTTAGCTTCTGACATCCAAAAAAAAATCAAGTACAAGCCACACGGTGCCACTCGGAGGAGAACAAAGATCACAAATATGCTGTTACTGGAAGGAAAGATCCAAACATCTTCCTGAAAAGAAACTGGGAAAGCAAATCAAGAAAAGAAAACCTAAGACATCAAAATACCTAAAACAGAAAGAAACATTGGAAAGAGCTTACTTCATTGAAAACTCTCTGTAGCTCACAGGCTGATAGATTGACATTTGGGAGGGTATTTGTTTTTATCCCTCTAGCAGTTTAGCACTGATGCTCTAGAAGACTTCATTCACTGCTTCAGCTGTAAACCCCATTTGCCACCAGAGGACCAAACACCATGCACCGTCAGGTGAAGGATGTTCGAGTCTGGAAAGTTCAGCACAATCTAGGTGGAGGAGATTCTGAACGATGCACTTTGAGAGCCACTCGGGTCCATAATTTTTCATCTAAATCCTTTGTCAGGGAATAAGTATTTCAGCATCCTTTCCTTTACAGAAAACTCATTTAATTCAAAATGACAGAGATGAAATGAAACACCTCCCATTTGAAGAAGGCAAAGGTCAAAGAAAGTTTCAATCTCTGGATTAAAAGTAATAATAATAAGTAGCTCTAGCCCCTGCATTGATGTAATTCTAAAGAAGTAATTCAAAAGTGCTCTACTTGGAAAGACTTACAAAGCAGGCTTGCAAACTGAATACCCAGACAATTGCATGCTAGAAAGCCAGGCACATGGCATGAATAACAGGATAGCTGAGAGCTGTTCCAGTTTGCCATTTTTCTTTATCCAGATAGGGGGTTGATGGAAACTACAAACGCAGAGAGGATATTTGATAAAGGAGTGCTCGTTATGAAAAGATGGCTTAAGATGCAGATGTTGAAGACTGGAATATGCCCCAATCCTCTTACAGAAGGTAATTCCCACAGCCCTTGTGCCCTGATTGTCCCCTCACAAACTCCTCTTGCTTTTGCAATATAGCTAGATTAGCTCCTACAAAACAGTCTTCCAGAAATATGAAAAAACCAGGATGCCCACAAAGCCTGTGAGAGGCAGGCTGGTGTGTGTAGCTTATGACGCACATAGACGTGAGGCAAACACGAGCAGAAGTTATCTACTATAAAATATTCAGTAACTGACCCATTATCAGACACTGTCATCATGATAACAGCCTCCCAGCTGAGATTAGGGTATTAATATTGGTACGATGATAGCTTCCTTTAATAACTTTGCCCTAAAAACTTAAGCCGCTTTTACATTTTTAATTACAACTGGATTTTATTCTGAGTCTATAAATCCTTTTCCAGCAATTGGATCAGTGCAAATAGCGATTTAAAGGAAGGGAAAAAAAAAAAAAATCCAGTGAAAGCAAAACCGCCCCAGCAGAGGGGAGCCACAGCCTCCAAGGAGCCCTTCGCTACAGCGGGACTCGCAGAGCGAGGTCAGAACGGAGCTTCGTCAGGTCCCGCCAGCCACCACCAACATCAGCAGGACTGAGCTTTGAGGGGGTTATGCCCCAGGTCCCCTTGGAAAAATACCCAGAAGTAAAGCACTGCTCTCACGGTAGTCTCTGCACTGGATACACATTTTTTCATACATCAGAAATTATTTTCCATCATCTCATGTCAGGTGTTTATTTGCATTAACATTGACTCAGGACAAGCAATGAGACAAGGCTACTGAGCTGATATCACTGTCTTCTAATATAACTACTGCTCCATCAGAGTTTTCCATAGCCTAGGAAGCTTTTATTTTTTCCTCTTTCTGTTCACAGTGATGTCTCTGCACACCATATATCAAGCCTGATGAGGGGTCACAGAACAAACTCAGAGGAAAGCAAGCTTTGTTAGGTCTGCAGCTCCTGGAGCACCTTGCAAAAGTATGGTAATTGAAACAAAGCACTATGTATTATAATCACCATCATTTATGCAATAAATCCGATGCAGGAGAGCACCTTTCATCACTCTTGGTTATAGCATGGCTGTACGTGAAGACCACAGCACACAGCCTGGTGCATGCCAGCAAGGGCAACATTGGGTCTAGGGGAGGAAAAACATCTCCTGCAGCCAGCAGCTTTAGCCATTTTATTCAGTATTCTCCTCCGGTGTAAACCAAACAAAACATCATCATTAGTAATCCTATGAAAGGCAAAGCTCCTAAAAACTCTCACTAAAAGAGATAATGCTTTCAGTAGCAATTGGAATAATACACAGTGCAGTTCCCCTGAGACAGCTGTTTGTGAGCATTTCCTCACCGTCACTGAAAACATGTCCCATACCACCACCACCACCCCCCCTTTTAAATTTCATTTCAATGACGTGAAAGGATCACAGTTTCTAATGCAGTTCCTGTTCTTCAACAGGGCTTCAGGTCTAGAAAGCAGTTTTTGGCCCATTACAGATTCAGACTACATTGAGTTGAGAATGGACTTCCATTTTTGCAGCCCCCACAAGTCACTTTAGGTGCAATATTTGCCCTTGTAACAATTTTTGCTTTTAAATATCTAATTCCTTGTATTTTAGCACTTATGAGGATAACTACTATTCACACAAACATTCAGTTTGTCAAAATCACTTAACGAAAAACCTCATCATTTAAAAGTGCCAATTCATGGCAGAGAAAACACGGAATGTGGCTCTGCATTTGCTGATGCAGATGGGTGACTAAAACTGCCCAAAACAAAAACCAACAATTAGAGCACTTCGCATGAAATAACATTTTCAAAACACTATAATAAAAATGATAGGGTTTTTTATTAAAAACAAAACCAGAAGATTCAGTTTTGCTTTGCTCTTTTGCTTAAAAAAAAAAAAAAAACAACCCAAAACATAAAAGCTGATACAAGATTTACACAATATTTTCCTGTTATATGAAAAACTCTAACTGATAGAACAAAGCACAGAATGTGCCAAAAAAAACCCCCAAAAAACCAACCCCAAACCACAAACAACAAGAATGTCCATAATAGGATACACAAACCTAAAATGAATCCCCTCACTATCAGGGGCCAAAATTAGATTCCTGCGCTATTTAAGTCCTGCTGATACATTTCTTTATGGAGGTCTGGAGAACTGCTATGACCCTGCGAGTTCTTGCCACTGCCTTATTTTCCCTGATGAACTGTATCCACAACACAATTTTGGGACCCCATCTCGTACACCAGAATAGTATGCACGCGCACCAAATAAAGAAATTTTAAAATCCTACCAAAAAAAAACCAACTCACCTCACCAACCCAAAAACCACCAAAAAACCAAACCACAACATTTCTTGCAGGTATTTTATCTCCTTATCAGGTGTAAATTGAGCTCCATTATGTCCACATTGCATGCGCTGTGTATGTGAGAAATACACACAGCATGTACAATGAGGACACTATAGAGTCAGAGCAGAGAGGTCACAGCAAGTTGCTTCATAAAGGAAAATCAGCATCTGGTGGCCCAAGCACTGCAGCAGTGCTGGGGACTGGTCTCTACTGGAAGAAGAGTTGATGTAGACAAAAGCAATCCCAAAGATTCAGTTGTAGAGGAAAGCAACTACTTCAAATGTGGTAAGTTAAAAGAAAGGGAGTACATCAAAAGGCCTTGTAAGAAGAAAGTGTACAGGAAATAATCTAAGTTTAATTGCAATTATCAATATATCAGTCTAATGGTTCTGCGGTGTTACTGGAAGCCAACAAATTTATCAGTGCATTAAGCAGAAGTTTTAAAAATGGCTGCTCTTGCGTTTTTTTTTTTAAACGCTTGTTCTATTACGTGGATCTTTAAAAACGCATTATTGATAATTGCTAGGAACACTCTGCAAAAATATGAAAAAATTCTCCCGATCCTGTCAACTGCAAAATCTTTCAAAACTTGTTGTAAAACAGTGCTAAAAGTATACTTTCAGAACTTTGTGCTTCAGGCTTACTATAAATTTTCTTTATTAAAGCCCACAGATGTTTTTATGGTTATTGTAACTAGGTATTTATAAAACCACAGCAGAAAAGATGGGCTGGAGACATACTAGCAATCTTTGACAAAAGATCAAAATGCAATAGATACATTAATAAAGTTTAAAATAAAAAAGACCAGCAAAAATAAGATTAAAAATAAACCAATACCACAACGCATTTCCTCCTTCCATCTCTCACTTTGTCACTGACAACACGAGAAAGATGAGATTTTCCGCATGCCCTGCGGGCTCACAGAACAGTTCTTTCTGGTATTAGGGTGGTTTCCAAAGGAAATGACCCTCATAAAATAAACACTTTCCAGAAATTTCTTCCCATTAATGCTCCCTAGGACATCTCCTCCTTTTTTCTCCTAATGGAGAAGTATGTCATATGGAGAGCAGTACAGTATTCTTATCCTCACAATGTTTCAAAACCATCATCTGTTGCCAGCTTCAGTCCTCTCCTCAAATATTAGGAGAGCAGGTCAGAAACGAACACCAATTCATAAGATACTTCGTAGCTAATATTAGGTTCTTGCTATTTCCTCACCTTCCAGAAGTCTCCTTTTTCATAGCATTTTTTGTTTCGTCTGTCATTACTAAATTAAAAACATATAAGCATCTTTATTTCACAAACGAGGAACTTAAGTTAGAGAATTTAATTTTTCTTACCATTCCTCACTACGTTTTTCAATATTCTTCAAGACAACTTCGAGCACACTCAGCAGCCTGAATATATGTTCACAAATCTGAGTCCCCGTACGATAACACAGCACATCTATTCTCATACTCTTCATTGTAGTATAAACGGTTTATCTCAATCGAGCTTGTTTCTTGAGAGTGAAGGATACCCCTTTACATGAAACAAGGTCAGAACTGCAGGAGTGAAGGCAGAACCCGGCTTTGTTATGCAAAGATAATCTTGTTCAATAGTTGGTTTAATTCAGTTTTTCTAATAACTGGGAGATTTCTAATTCATTGCACTCATATGTTGCTATGGCAGCATAAGATATAGTATAGCAGTTTCTATGAATCCGGTCAGATTCCAAAATGCAATTCTTCTTTCCAGGCATTAATTCACAGAATGATAAATAAAGTCAGATTAACATTCTTCCATTCACACCAAACAGAGTAAAAAGTGCAAGTTTCGTATTCTTGACCTAAAGGAACTCCTTGGCCGTTGTAAAAATAACGTTCGCTGGAGTTTCAACCAATCTCAAATGTACTGTGTGTTCAGCAAAATAGCTACATTCGTTGATATCCTTCATTAGGTCAGTGAACCATGCCTGTTCTTGGTTCAAAGGCAGCCTCTGCCAGGGGCTGCAGAAAATAGAAAATCCAAACCAGAGCCTCCTCTCAGCAGCTACTGGTCCTTACGTTTACCTACCTGGTCCATGTAATGAGAGAACCAACTTACTGCTGAGGCAACTGTTATTAGTGCACAGCATTTAGAACAGAGAGCGTCTGTCCTTCGTAACGCCAAAGTCCCATACAGACTTGTCATACTATCAGACAAGGTAGTCAATTTTTTATATTAGATCAATTAAGCAGCTGAAATCCATACTCTTAAAAGAAAAAAATTCTAAACAACCCATTACTATCTACATCATCCATTTCTGTATATCCTTCAGAAAAAGGCTCACATGCTTATAATAAATAGAGGCTGCAATCTCTGCAAGTCAGTAAAATACAGAAGGCGATTCAAAGAGCACAGAAAGGTTTACTAGAAGTACAGAACTGATACCCCGCTTTGTGCGCCAGCACCAGGGAAGCGGCTCCCTCTTTCCCTGGGAACCACTCTCTCATGAATTCAAAAATTCTGAACTGCATCTTCATAATCTTCTCTTTTACCAGCCCTCTTGGCAGAAAAAGATTGAAATTTGTATCAGGTGTAGGCATATGTAATTACCCAAATATATTTTCTATATCAAGCTGATAATAAGTCCTATTCAATATCCATTACATTCAAATGAACAGATACAACCACTGAATGCCAGAAGTACATTCAGAATATTTAAAATTTCATACAGCGAAGCCACTGTCAATTTTTGAAATACTGAATTATGAGTCCTTTAAAACCTCAGGCTCATGGAACAGAAAATTATGATAAACTATATAGGTTAGGAGCTAATTTTAAAGGTAATTTGAAAACTTTTCGTATGTTTCCGTAAACTACCAGGACAGAAATGAGAACAAATCAAGGACTTCAATATATATTAATCTGTCGTGTTGCCATATACAGTATTAGCTTTTCAGTTATATAATGCCTATGCACATTCAGTTTCTAATTTTATAAAAGAGGCAGGTCTTCTTATTATATCTAAAGAGCATATCCATCTACAGGGCAGATTAACCATTCTGTTACTCTCAAACCTGTTCATCAGTCACAAACAATCAGATTGCTAACAGCATTTGGCACTCACACAATTTCTTTCTCTGAACAGCTTTATCAATGTTACAGGGACACTGACCTTTTTTTTTGGTAGAACAAGGAAAAACCTGAAAGTCTTCCAGCCCACCGCATATCAACATGTGCCAATATACACCTGGTATGTGCCCGGTGACTGGCCTCTGGAAAGTAGAGACTTACCAGTCCAAAACTGGAAATGTGGCACATTGTCAGGTTTCTGTGTTCAAACTCCAAGTGGCAGGGAGCAATTGTACCCAGAGCAACTGGAGAGGGGTCGCTGGGTTGCAGACAGGTCCAAAGTGGTATCTCAGACGCACACCCCAACCTTGAGCTGAAAGTCAAAGCTCCAGCACCCCCCAAAAAAATGGAAGTTTTCACGGGTCCAGAAAGCCAGGAGAAGGCTGAGATCTCTCACCCATGGTGAAAGAGGAGATGCAGGGAGAAAAATACAATCTGGCAAGGGAAAGGTGACAAAGGATGCTGCCAGCAAAAGCTTTACAGCTGGTGATGACCACTGCGAGATGGCTGTTGGAGTACAGTATTTAGAAAACCACCGGGAGCTGGTCATTTTGATCTTCTGCTTAGTGCAACGATGGCAGTGATATGGGCTTCCAAAGGTTTTCTGGGCTTACCCTTACTGATTGCCACGTCGCTTTGTTAGACCCAGCACTTACACTGCGCTGTTAATACGGCCCTAAAAGACTCCTGTTTTACAGCGCTGACCTTCAGAGTAGTCCGTCTGCTTAAAGCTGCTCATACTTCCTGAACTGAAGAATTATTTTAAGAGAAGGAGAATTATTAATGAAAACTGGAAAACTAACATGAAACTCACTTTCCTTCCAGGGCATGAATCCAAAGTCTAATAGGTAATATTTCCAAGCACCACTTGAGCCAGCTCCAATTTTACTAATTAACAAGCAGCAACGCTCCTTACCCTTTAAAGCAGTCTGGCAACAGAAATCCCCAAACCTGGCTTTGAAGAGGAGGTCGTGCCCAGGCTGTCACTCACTCTGATGGACACGCTTGGTCTCCAAAGCTTAGGGGAGCATTTTTTTCTCTTTGAACCAGTGCAAGGCTTACTTGGAGGGCTGCACCGTGGCATCTGCTCTGGGACAGAGTGCAAGCCAGCTGTCCCCCCAAAAGAGGACTTTAACCACACCCTGAGGCTGCGCTGTGACCTTCCACCCACAGCACTCCATCCATCACTTGGGAGCAGGGATGGGGAGACACTTGCACTCTCTTCTCTTTCCAACTCCTGCAGCTCTCTTACCTGCCCGCACATGTATTAGGTGGCACTTTCCTCCAGAAGATGTGTCTACTCAGAGTAGCCCAATATTTACTTTTCTGAAAACATGTCATTTCACATAGAAAATATTGTCATATTAAATAGAAAGAAAACTGATTATTCCAAGATCAATCTAATTTTCTTTCTGCAAACAAATATTAAAAAACGAGGACTGGGAATGCTAAAACAATTCTCATTTCTGCAATGGAATTTGAACAGACTATTATGAGTAAACAGAATTTCAGATAACTTTTTTTTTTCTAAACTCCTGTGCTATCAAGCCTTGTCAGAAATTCCACTGAAGCCAGGTCCCTAATAGTTTTCATCTTCTTTCTGGGATTTCATTAGACCTAAAAACAAAGCAACTTTTGCATAAATAATTTCATCATACTACAAAGCATCAGTTTGAGTTCGCTTCTAAAAATAGACAAGTATTTAAAATACTTGACTCAGCTACCAGGCCTATCCAGCCCCCAACATTTCTATTACCATGATAAAGCCTCACAAAATCACCAGGCAGTCACTCCTTCCAATGGCAGCATGTTCTTCATACCCTGATTTCATCTTCTTCAACCACATTTCCTGTCCTAAAATAAAACCAAGAACTTCTCACAGAAAGTGATCACAAACAGGGAGCAAACAGGCCCACAATAAAAAGTTTCTCCCAGCTTCACAAACACACACATGGGCAGGACCACAGCGCACTCAGCCCCTAACTGAAATCTGGCTTGTGACTCTATCAGAAGTTATTGCTTTCAAAAAAAAAAAATATCTGACAGATTCAGCACAGCTCATGGATCACAAGTGTTCATGAGTCAAAACAAAAGGACTCAGAATTTACAGTACTCTCCATTTTCAGTACAGGAGACAAGGCTGTCATAGACCAGAAGCAGGAAAAAGCAAAGTCTCTGCTCTTCAAGCAGAAGCTATGTGCCATCTCGTACATGTCGAGGGCAGTCAGATATTAAATGGGCAAAGCAAAACAGCAGAAAACCTAAAATAAAGCTTCATAGCCACAATAACCATTCCTTCAGAAAATACTCTACAGAGCACGACTGTTCTGACAACCAACTACTAACAATGTGTGCTATATTCAAGAACTTAGTATCTGAGCCTCTAGCGGCAGGATATCTGCTGAGTGAGAGACCACAGCTGTGAAATTTAGCTGAAGAGAATAGTGAAAGCATTGGGAAAGTACATAATCTTTACAAAAAATCTATTCCTCCACAACAGGAGAGCTCGAGCATGTGTTTTCACTGAACAATTCAAAATGACAGTAAGCAACGCACGGAGAAGTCCATCAAAAAATGCATTTCTTCAGAGCATAAAGCACCACACACAGCTGGAGGTGCCTGGCTCAAATACTTAGTGCCTTTCCCCAAACATCACAAGGGCTGGGGCAAGAGTTACCAAACTCCCTGCAACATTGCCCAAGTTTGGTCTTTCCATTTTGCCTTCTCATTGCCAGTCTGCATCCGCCACCACGCTACAGCCAGAGCAACACGGAGATGGGACACGTCAGCTGGAGAAGCTGGATGACGCTCGTCAAAGAAGGAAAGATGGGCAGGGTGCTGGCAGAGCAGCCACAGCACAGGGCCTTTAGCTGAAGTGGATGGAGTATTCCTGCACACACTGCAGTCACACCTCTGCCTGCACTGCAGAGGCACCCTAAGAGCACAGCATTTGATCGATGTCAACTCTAATCCAACATGGCAATCTTTATATTCCTGAAACACAGCTCAACATCTCGCATTATGATAGCAAAGAATCAAAGCTCCAGAAGGAAGATCGTCTTTTTGATGATTAGGGTAGACGTTGATGAAACACTGAAATAATCTTAGAGATAGTCATAAATACACTAGCTACTTCACAAATACACCTTTTGCAAAATGCTAGCCAGGCTAAGACCTAGCAGTTCAACATTTATAGGCACCACATGCTATACATTCTCTAGCAAAAGTAAAGCACCTGGAATGCTCAATGCTGAACTAAATGGTTTCTGAAGAAGAAAGACTGTTTTGCATAAGCTTCTGTAAACTACATTTTATAAACTCTCCTTTTAAAACCACCTTTTCTCAGATGACACCATGTTTGGTAAGCTATATCTTTTGGTGCTTTTTAATGCCATTAAATTGTAAAAAACAGTGAGATAACGGGAAAGCCAAGGAAATCCAGTGCTGATGTACTACTACAATTAATTAGAAATATCTCCAAGTCATCATTGTGGAGCAAACCATTTTGAATACGCAAGGTTTGCAAGTTTCAGCCATTTGTGTAAAACTATCAAAGACTTTCTTGCTATAAAGTTTTAATTCCCATTTCAGAAAACTTGGAAGCTGACCTACTTTTTTCATTATTAGGTCAGGAAATACACCATGCAAATTATTCCAGATGAATGTGTCAGTATTTCCGTATTAATAGGTTGCATCCACAATATATAACATCATCCGTTAGATAATAAGAAGCCTTGTTATTATTCTTCAATGCACTGGATGAATACATACACCTAGTAGCACTATTGAAACGGTAATTAATTATACTTCAATAGAACAAGATGAGATGTTGCCTCTGATCTACAGTATATACTTGAGTTAGGTTATATGGTGCTATAGTACTTGGAAAAGATCCTTTTCTCAGGATTTGACTACTCACAAGACCATTTGGACATCACATGGTGCTCCTGGAGGTCAGGGTGAAGATGGGGGAGGCAGGCAGGAAAAGACTCAGCGCATTTTATTTTTACCACTTTCTGTTCTGGTGCAGTTGTGTGATAGGATCCAATTTGCAGTCTCCTCACATCAGCAGGTTAAACCAGCCTCGAGTCAGACTCGGCAATGGCAGCAGCCAGGAGGGATTTCATGCAGAGTGCCACCACCACTATAGTGGGAGCAGCATCGAGGAACTCTCGGTGACTACATGCAAGAGTGGGGGATGTGGACCCCAAGGCTGGAAATGAAGAAGAACATGGGATTACAGGGCTAAGCTCAGCAGGACCTCCGCCCTGAGAGCAGCCCCCCTGGCGAGCCCAGCAGCTCCTGGCTGAACACAGGGAGCCTCCATATGCCCCAAGGAGAGATTGTGTCTTGGTGAATCACAGGGTCTCCCTGCTCCTGCTGAGCTCTCCATGTGGAGGAAGGCTTGAGCCCCAAAGCACTGTCTCCCACAGAGCCAGCAGCTTTGGCAGCCTTTTGCCATGCTTGCAGGGACTCACCAGGATCAGTCAATCCTGGGCTCCCACCAGCATTCCCGGTGCAGGTTCTCTGCACCCTGAAGCAGCAGTACCGCACGCTGCTGCACAACTGTCCCATGTCATTTAGGGCTGCCAGTTGACATCTCTGTGGGTACACAGAGAGGCGGTTACGATCACTAAAGTCACCAGGGCCCTCCCACATCACAGCACACAACCTGCAGGATCCCCTCCAGGAGCCGTGTGGGCATCATCCACTTTAGGAAGCGACTGCTGCGATTTCAGCACAGCAGCTTATACAGTCACAGGAAAAAGAAACACGAAGCCATCCACAAAACCAGGCTCTGGCTCAGCCAGGAAATAAGTGCTAAATGGTGAGTTAATTGTGCAATTCATCCACTATCACCCCGAAACAGCATGAGGAAAAAGGAGCTTGGCAGGCTCAGCACTCTCACTCCAGAGCAAAGTAAGGGCTCATCCCAGAAGGAAGCAGGGCTGGTCCCAGTCGTAGGAACAGGCTTTCCAGCCACCTTCCTGTGAGCTGAACTATCACACCTCACAGCACAAAACATGTATTTTAACTCTGACTCTTCTGATTGCGGTACAACAACCATGCAAGCACTGTAGGAAAACACTAAAGCACTATAGTCGGATACCCAAGCTGGTGCTCCTGGCAGCCGAGGGCCCAAATACTTCACTGAAGACGTGGGGGGCAGCACTCATGCTGCAGTATTGAGCTTACTGCAAACTGAAAAAGATCCTTCATCTCAGCTCTCATCTGCCATGCAACTGTGGCACCTATAACGATGACTATATGTGTCATTTCAAGATGCTGTAAGCTACTAATTGCATTTTTCATGGGTGTTGGTAAAACCACCTTTAATGAGTCAACAACACAGAGCAGAGTCTCAGAGTGATACTTTTAGAATTCCAGTGAAAAGATGAAAAACTATATTGTACTCAGTACTGATCAAACCAGATCTCTTCAAAACCAGCCAACCCTAGAACATACAATTTCACTCTCTCATGGTATAACTTTCCCTTTTACTTTACTATTGCTTTATAATTTTCTCAAAAATTATTTCTAAGTCACAGCTTCCAATTCAAACATTCTCCAAATTTATTTTACCATGGAAGTTAACTGAAAAAATGCACATTTAGCAATAACTTCATTCCTGTATAATGATATATGGTTGCACTACATTTGCACTATGCAAACATATCTTTTAGAACAGAACAAAACCCATTCAAGCAGGGTAAGCATGAAAGAGCCACCAAGTGCAACCGCATAGCATACAGTATGGAGTAAATTCAAAGCATTTTGCAGAAGATGGGATGTCCCTCCTCAACAGACAAGAAAACCAACCCACACTGCCCACAAGCATCCTAGGCAGAGCCCCAAAAGACTAGAAGGGTCATTCCATTTCCAAAGACACCGAGCACGTTATCTCATAAGTACTCTTTTTTGGAAATACAAGCATATACTCAGTGGATCAGGAAGGACAAAAAGGAAAGGGACATTTCCAGGATTGCCAAGGCATTGCTGCTGGCCTTGTTATGTACCAGAGCTCCCAACGCAGGTTTCAAATGAAAGAGGCTATCTGGGGCACAAGAGGCTTTCAGATATTCACTGGAGAACAATTAATCCCAACATCTTTGCAGTAAATCACTATTCAGTTTGGAAAATTAGAAGTACATCAACTTGACAAGAGAACCGAAAGTGGCAGATGAACTCATAATAGGTTAATAGAGAACGAATGTAAATCAATAATTTAGACTCACACTGGAAATGGTTAGCTGGGAATAGGGGCTCTTCCAGCTATTGCAGTGTCCCTTTTGAATATAAATAATGTCAACTATTACACAGATGGCTCCACACTGGCTACATTTTAGCAAAACTAATTATGCAGTTTTTACATCGCTGTTTGGAATGTTAACTAACAAGGTAGAAAAAAGGGCTATAATTTAAGTGATCTTTTAATTTTGTAATTTTTTTTTTCTTTCTAATTTTACTCAGAAGGGAATTATCAAGCAATCTCCAGCATGTTACATGCCTACAGCACTGGAAGCATGAAACTGTTTCAGTCAACTCGATCTTGTGGAAAAATAAGTTCTCATTGCAAACAGAAAGAGACCATCAAAGACACAGCTTAATGACCGCACATAAAAACCAGAACTACGTGGAGATGATCTTGAAAATTCCTGTGTTAAAAAGCTGTACAAAATAAAGGGTTTTTTTGAAACTGCAGTGGAAAAATATTTTACAGAAAAAGCTGTTAGATGAAAGCACCAGAGGCTATTAATGCACAGCTGATACTGGAGCACGCTTTATTTACCTTACAAAGTATCCTGAATATAAGTAGAGTATAATGCTCAAAATACTACATAAAAGTTAATCCTGTACTTTACAGGGAGACAGCTGATAAATCAGATTAGTGAACCAAACACAGAACAGGAGATGGATACGCAGAGTGAGAAGGGATGAAGCTGGGCAAACAGTATTTCTGAATCTGTTCCCAGTGCTCATCTGCTAGGAAGCACACAGGGCACCCAGTGCAGCGAAAGTGGCAGTCCACAGAAGCAGCACCCTCTCCAGCACATACCCCCCACACAGGCAGGTTTTTACCTTATCTGATGTTCATACCTCCTCTGGAGCCTACCTACCTTCACTTCTGCCAGTCCCAGTGGCGAGGCAGACAGGGACAGCGTGGAAGAGTCACCTGCCCACCATCCACCGTGCTTCCTGCAGCCCCAGGCAGCTGCGTTGCAGGTACTAAAATGTCAAGGTGAGGCTCATTCATTTGGAAATCAGCAGCACGTGATTATGTTAAACTGCAGCCCTGTATATACCTGCAGTACCAAAAATACAATCCTTTACCATGCCAATCAAAGCAGTATTTATAGTGGCTGTAAGAAAGCAGCATACCTAATGTGCATCAAGGTGGTAACCCACCTCCCCCCTTCCCAGAGATGTGATATTTTAGCACAGGGCCTGATGCTGTGAGCACGCTCCGTGCCTGCTGATAGACTGCCCTTTCCACTCAGAAAACAGGCCAGAAGTATAAATAAATAAATAAATAAATAAATACCACCCCCTCAACAATCGTAGTATTAAAATATTATAGGAAAAAAACTGAGAAATCAGTGCACACCTGCTGCTCATGGTTGCTCTGATGGCAAGTGCACAGCTCAGCCCCAAGAAAGAATGGTAAACAAAAAATCTTGTTATTGTTTTCAGCCTGCTAAAGGAAAGCATGATATGTCCTAATCTGAAAGCTAGATGACTCTGCAGCCTTTCTGGTCCATCTAATGAGGGGATATGGAATGGCACAACCAGCTTTATAGTCATAGAGGGAGTAGTTCGGATCCGCTAAATGCACGAGACTCAGCTTCATTTGTATTTATTATGTTTGTTTCTAAGCAATAGGCCAAAACCTGATGCCTGAAAGTACCTGGCATCTATTAGAACTGCAGAAATACCCCTACTTTGGTTTTAAAGAGAGCTTTCTGTAACACAGGACACTGCACAAGGAGCTGAACTATCATCGCTTTTACACTTCCAGCTTCACACTCTATGTCACAGGGGTACGAAAGCTCTCATCAGCTATGCTGCATTAATGCCTACTGTACAATAAAGCTGTGAAAGTCAACATATGGCTAGATATTATTTATTACTATTAAGAAAATTCAATTAACACAGCATTGTAAATAACAGGAAATAATCAGATTGAAAGTGTAGGCAGACAAAGTTAGCCCATTCATTTACTGTATGTCGCCAAAAGGGATTATTAGCTCTCTGAAGTACCTGGGAAACAGCTTTCCACAGCAGAATCTTTCCTACCACTCAGCCAGATTTCTGTATTACCTCTGCAAAGACTTGCATGCAAGATTCAGTGGCAGGTCATTACGTGCTGTTTTGAAGATATTCACCAGCAGTATACTCTTCTGTTGTTGTTTGGTTTTTAACATTGTCCAACATTATTAAAACAAATACTAGAGGTTGCCACTCAAAAACTCCCAAGACCACGGCAGTCTCAGAACACCAGCAGAGTTTGTAGCTGCATTGAACCAAACGATATTACAAGATGAATAGGAAAGGATGAAGAATAGTGCCAGCAAAAAACTATATATTGCAGCAAGTGCCCTTTGACCACACCATGCCCAGTTCCCTTACAGGTGCCTTTTGTGAGAACAGATGTGCTTAAAAAAGAGGGATGTGGCTCTCCACTAGTCACCACGCACCACTGGGTACGTCCAGAAGAACCCATGCAGCCTGACATTCATCAATCAATTGCTGATCTTATAAAAATATTTGTTGAGCAAGAGGTACATTTATTCCTTTTCCTTTTAGGTGCAGAAACAAAAATAATGAAGGAAAGTGATGTGGAGAGGCTTCATTATAATCAGTATATAAAAGTGCCACTGCATACTGATAATAACATCCTTCACATCTGACATTTTATTTCTTTTGCGGTGGTATCATGGAACTTAAAAGCTGATGCATAATAAGGAAAGCAATGATAAAAAATGAAGCTTAAATCTGTGAAGATTCTTTTAAACATTTATGAAACAAGGGTTTTAAAATCTATCTATTCAGGCTCATTGTTCTATTATAAAATATTGCCCACAATGTTTTTGTTCTGCTTCCCTTTTGAATAGCAGAAAAGACTGATAATCTTAAAGAGAGGTGCTGGGTACTATTTTAACACCATTCTCTGATGCTTGCTTTTTCTGCTACTTGTAGAACAAAGAGTGATCCTAACCTTCCCAAAATAAAGGCAGATCTTTGGTTTTCCCAGTTACTGAAAGTAGCTGAATCTGATTTTTGAGTTAAAAAAAAAAACAACAAAATAGAGAGCACCATTGGTATAAGATGAGATGTTCTCTCCCCAAATCACAAACCATCCAGGGTGAAATTTCCCTGGCATTTTTCATCGGCTAAAGCAATTCTTTGCAGTCACAAAGTAATGTTTTGAACATTTCAAATCTGGAGCTGAATATATTACTGCTTTGAGAAACTCCACTTAATCCCTTATTACTTAAGAGTAATGCCTCCTATTCACTCTCTGAAGAAGTTTGGCTGTCAAAAAGAATAATGATTTCCAGCCTAGAAACTGGTCCACTAGAAAAGACCAACATTGCTGCAAAATCTGTCTGTACAGATTTTGAGTGGTTACACCAGTACCTCATTACAACAGAGCATGGGTATAAAGTACAACAGAAGTCAATGTAAAATGAAATAGGCTTGGGACGTACAGCGAGAGACCCGTGTCCCTAACACAGGGCATACGATGGGGCAAGAGCTGCTGAGCGCTTTGGACACAGCCCTGGCCTACCCATGAGTTTGCAAACTCAGCAGTGCATCACCTGGATTTGGTATCACCAGAACTTTGGGAAGGAAGCCAATGTATCTCCTGCTTGTTCCTTCATGCTGAACCATCCAGGTACACCAAGCCCTGGGTCACCCACACATCCCACTCCTGCCTTGCTGCTCTCTGGCTTTCTGTTTCTTTCTCCCCAAACAACAGTTTTGTTCATTTGGTTTTTAAACAATATTTAGGAACAGAAGGGTCTGAACTGAAAGACACAAACTGATGGAACATATTGATCTTCTGCCTTCTGCAACAGCTTACATTGTTCTGCAGTTTGTCCCGGCTGAGTGGTGGAGAACTTTTATCATCCCCATTTTCCAGATGGGGAATGAGCTACCAGGCAACTCTGCAACTTGTTCAAGGTCACACACGTAGGTTTTCGCAAAAGAGAAGGTTGACTCTGAATCTCAGAGCTCCCAGGCTGACATCCCAACCTTTAAGCATCCCGTCCCTTCAAGGGAAGGACTAATGCCCAACTAACTGGCCATCTTTTGACACAAAGGGACTGAAGGCTTTGCAGATGGGTCCTGTGTTTTTTGTAAACTCAGCAAGTTAAGTGGGATCGAATGTAGAAAACCCAGTGTTAAAGACTTTACAACTCTGTTGCTTTATTTTTTTAGTGTGCAAACTTTTAATCTGATGTTTATTGAAACTTAAATGATCAGACATCATCATTTTTTCTGTCAAAACTTTATTGGGATTTTTTCCATATTTTTTTATTTATATATTCAAAAATTTTAAGTTACTCTAGAATTCATTATGAATGGTTCAAAGTATAGAAATAATTGTATTAAAGGCAAAAGAACCAGACCAGTTCTGACTTAACCTGTATCTAAAAATAAATTGTGTGTATCTAAAAATAAATTGTAACTCTGATTCACACTTGAGAAGAATTTTGTAGGGCAGTGAACACCCCCTCTCTGCACCCCAGCACCCAAAAAAGGAAGAAAATGGTGGAACGAGAAAATCCTAGCTCTTTACCTTTGTATCCTGGAAATTTAACCTGAAAAAATAAGATTCAATGGTTATCCCTTTCCAGTGCTTTCCCATATATACTTAGTTTGATTAAAGCCCAGGACAAGAGGTGAAAAGATCATCATTATCATGTAAGTGTCTGTGGTTTGTGCATTGCTTCAGCATCTACAGCAGCATCTGCCGTGGTAGGACAATTTCTGAGAGTAGCAAAACATACCGTGGCAGCGCAGTCCTCTTCCCATCTGCTGTAATACTGAGAAGCAACAGATCACCTTTCATTGTTTTGTCTGAATTTTAAAAAAATCCTAATATAGAAGCATTGTCTATAAAAATATATTCAACACCTGGACAAATAGGAAAATATCTTCCTATTAAAAGATAGCTGGTCTGTCAAGGGGCCTGCTACTTTATTGACAATTGAGAAGTCCCAGTGAGGCACTCCAGCAAGCCCATCTGCTGGGGCACACACAAGTAACTGGGAGCACTGGCAGCGGAACAGGGGCAGGCAAAGAACCTCTTCAGAGAAGGCAGGGCTGCATCCCTCATTTGCTTACAAATTATTCTCGGAAGTTTCCCAGACTACAGATCTGCTCCTCTACTCTGCAGCCCCATTGATAAGAATGAAAAGGAAATCTGAATTGCTGTCACTGGGGTTTGTGGGAAGCTACCTCTTTGCTATCATGCTGTATTATTCTAGGTGCTAACTGGATATTTTTTCTTCCAGTCCCATATTGCAGAATGTGCAAAACTTCAGTGTCCTACTGCGAGATTACGAGATTCAAAGTAGTGGAGTTTCTTCCTGAAGCTACTTGCATTGACCACCTATTAGTTTATCATCATAAATTTTCCCTTGCTAAAAATAAATAAATAATAACCCAACAAGCAAACAAAAAACCAAGCATAATCTATCAACCCAAAAGAAACCAAGATACATTTAAAAGGTTACATTTATCTTGCCAACTTAAGTAGTTGGCAGTGAAGACAAGCACTTCTGACAGTCACTTTTTAAAAAGCCACAGAATGGATAACGGCAATACTCAGCTCACCACATTTGCTGTGTTTGAACATTTCCTGGAGCATTTGTGTTGCTTCAGGGTTCAGTAAAAGGAGCTACTCCACATCCCAGACATTCAAGACTTGCATGGGAAGGTGAATGCATCACTTCACACTTCTCAAAAAAGCTACATTAACTGTTTATTTATGTGGCCCAAATCCTAAAAAAATAAAATAAAATAAATTAGTTTTCATTAATCCCTTTCACTCTGAGAGAGATTATGGTAAATCAAAACTGATCCTTGGAAAAAGCCAGTATAGTACTTGGCATGGCATGTTCTGCTGTAAGAGGTAATTAACCTCTTACAGAAGGCATCTTTCATCATACTGAATTGCAGATCAATTTGAAAATTAAACATTTCAGCAGCAGATAAAACAACTACCAGCAAGACCCATGGAAATAGGCTGTGCAGGTAGTTGACTGGAAATCCCACTGGTTTGTACTCTCTCCTTAGGTCAGCTGGAGGAATCCAGCGAGCACAGAGCAGCATCCAGGCTAAGAGCTCTGCCAGGTTTGTCATCTGGGCCTGTGCCATCCCCAGCAGAGGACAGAAGGGAGGTGATGGCAGTGAGGGGAAGGCAGCAGTCCCATTGCTGTAGGAGCAGAAGGAAGCAATGGCAGCAGTTCAACTCAACCCAGAAATACCACAGCTCTAACGGATCTGGGAAGGGAGGGCAGCAACATTCAGGAAGCAAAAATGCAAGGGCAAGATTTCAAATGTACTTAAAAATGAAATAAATAAAAAAATAAAAATTTTTTAAAAAAAATTTAAAGTAAGAACAAAAATAGCCCAGTAGGAATTCAAAGTTCTTTGTAATTTAAAAAAAATTTTTTTTTTTTTTTTTTTTTGCTTTTAATATTTATCCAGCCTATATAAAGTCACGATTAGTGTTTCATTCTCTTTTTACATCTACTGATTTGAAGCACTAAACCTCATGTCTGGAAACCATCAGCCACAGGCTGGTGGCTGGCCAATATCAAGCCATTGACATTTTTCAGCTGGCACATTGTTACAGCAACATTTCCCTGTTAGAAGCACATGAGAAGTTCTCGCAGCACACTAAACCTCTGCTAACGCAAATGCTCACTTTGAAGGATCATACCAAACATCAGACAGGTCCATTCCTGTGGCTATGCAGGAATGGGAAGTTACGCCTTCAACCACGTAAATCATCGTCTGCCACTAGACTAAGAAGCACCTGAGTAGCAGGGGGTCTGCCATCTGCTCCAGGTCCAAATGCAACTCTACCAGGTAGGAAAAAGTAAGAGTGAATGAGAAACACAGCCAGAGCTTGGCAAAAATTAGAGGTGTTACAAAGAAAAATGATTTGCAATGCTCGTGTTTCTTGTAACAGAACTGTCTATTTTACATTAAAAAAACCAAACACATTTTATTTAAACACTGCATGATAACTCAACAAAATGCCAAAGTACCCTAGAGGAGGGCCAATTTATACAAGCAACTAAATCACCAGGACTTCCCCAGACATTCACATTAAGCTAAAACCTAATGTTAAACAAAACAAAACAAAAAAACCCCCACCAACCCAAAAAACCCAACACAAAACCCCCAACCAGAAATCTGGTAAGCAAGTGAGGGGATAATTCATAAAGACAACTACTAATTTTTGCTGTGATTCACCCAGTAAGTAACCCCCACAGCTGCTGCTCTCCAAGCAGCAAGGAAAAGTTGATTAGGATACAAAATAGTTGCATGATTAGAGAGATTCCTAATGATGCTGTGGGAACTGCAAGCACAGAAGTCCAGGGTGAGGAAGGCCCATTGCTGTAGATCCACCCGCATGCTTATCCTCAGGGCAGGATCAGGGGTGACGGCAGACTTCTGCCGGAGCTGCTGCCTGTGGTGCCTACAGGACCGGTGCCTCGCGCCACCAAAACTTCTTGCCTAGGGATTGCTGCAAAGATGCCAACTCACTTTTGGGTATTTTGCTGCTCCCCTGCTGTGGTGTCACATTAATACATATGTAAATCCCTCACCTAAGAAGGGACTGAAGTTTTAAATTACATGTAGATATTAACTGACTATTCCTGTCAAGCCTATCCAATAAAAGGCTTTTCTAATCTTAGCACTATTCCAACACGATAAGCACTAAACTTTCTGAATTCACTTTGCTACATAGATTTAGCTTGTTTACGTTATACAGTCTCAAAAATTATCAGTCACGCAAACAAAAAGATGGTTTTGCAGCAGAAAACCATTTACACAGGATCCAAGTGCAGACCTGGACTCAGCCAGCACAGAGTTATTCCAGAATTGTTCATAGGGTGTCTGACCACTGCTGGAGCAGCAACAGAAACTTCAGTTCTCATTACTAACCCACATTAGATACCCAAAACCTCTCCCTTCCCCAACCCTAATCATTAAATGCTAAGAGATATTGAAGAAAGAGATGCACACACACAAGAAAATAATATACACAACTGAAAATAGTTATGCCATGGATCATATAGATATGGTACAGGATTTTGCTGAAGTCAACTTTGTTACTGCTACTTATCTGAATATACAAAGTTGCAGGGGGGAAGTATGTAAAAAGACCTTTAGATACCTGCTTATTGATCCATCATCTTATCATGCCGGCTATGTTACCGCAAGTTTCTTCTTCCTAAATTGTCTGTTGTTAACAACTCACTATGCTCAAAGCATCCTGAATGCAGAAGCTGTCCTTGTGAGGTTTTCAGTGTAGCCTCTGTCCCTCTCTCACACACTAGTGGCATTTCCAGCCCAGTTGCAGCTGGTCTGGGCAAACCCAAGCTCACAGCCAATACAAGTTACCTGCCCAAGCACCTGCCCAGGTGTTTTCACTTACCCAGGCCTTTACACCTGAACACCATTTGTAACAAGCTGAAAACTGACCTGCTGCAGACCGGGCTGTTGTTGGTACATGAGAAAATCCAGACACAAGCGGTGTTTGTAATTTTAGGCAGGAGTTTAAGCATCCCACAGAAGAAAAGACGTAGTCTGATGAAGGCAGGAAAGGAAAGTTTGTTGGTTTGGGTTTTTTTTAACTGAAACAATAGTCTTTTAGTGTTCTGCCTGCAGAGAGAGCCTCCTATGTGCCTGCATGGCTAGAGAGGCAGACAAGTAGTGAAATGAGGTATTTTGTTTCTTACCTCCTTCTCAGGGTCAAAATTCCTTAGTACCAATTTGTAAAATGAAGCTGGGAGTCTTGCAGTCCTCAGGATAATCTATTAGCTGACAAAAGTGAAATCACATCTTCCAGACTACTTCGTTAACAGAAGTAGAGCCTGTGTTAGAGAAGGATTTGCAGGCAGGCAGCCCCACATCACCCCTGTCTTCAGATCCATGTCCTGCTTTGGCTTGGATCAGAGGAAAAGCCAACCATGGCCTATTGCTGCTATTTTTAAGAACAAAACTCCCTTATCCTGAACTGACACACATTCAAGAATGGCACAATTTTACCTACATCAACAAGACAGTAGGAAGAAGAGCTGCAGACACCTTCGAGCATAAGGAATTGCACCCCTGGCAGTCTCTTCAGGAGAGCTCACTTCAAGCTTGTGCAAATGCCCCTGGAAGACGATGCATGACCCTTTCCTGTCAAAGCCTGTTACCAAGTATTTCAGCTTCAGAGCATCAGAGCTGGTGAACCAAACTTAAAAAAAGATGTCATCAGAAAGGAGAACAGAGTGCTGCTGCCACCATCTGTCAGAGGCACAATGCGAGCAGGGACGGGGAAGTGTCCCAGTGAGAGTACAGCGCCAGGGCATGAAGCCACCACATGCAGCCTCCTTGGTCAAAGGAGCACCAGCAAACAGAAGACAACTGCTGGGCACAGACTCCTTCGTACAACTGCAAGCAGCTGGCATGGGCACAAAGTCCTCACCCCCTAAAGTTCACCCAGCAGTGGGCAGAAGGTATCTCCAGCCAGCCTGAAGCATAATGGAAATGGAGGGAAAAACTTTTCCAAACAATAGTTCCCATCCCCGAGTGAGAAAGTTGAGCTGAGCTCCAGAATCGCAGAGGCAGAAAGCTGTTCAGACAAATATATACAGAAAAACCTGCAGTACAGAAGCCAGCCCTTATCATGATTTGAAATCAGGGCATGGAAGAGACAACCAGAGATCCTGCCCTGCCTTGGTCTGCAGCCTAGAGGAGGGTGGTGGGAGAAGAAGAGTGAAAGGGAATGGTGGAAAGGTGAGCCTGAGATCCTATTAAATATATATAAGCACAGCCTGTCCCACAGGTATGGCCCCTGCACCACTCTGAGTGGCACACGTTCTCACTGTGACAGCACACATGGAGAGCCACTCCTGGGAGACAACAGCAGCAGCTCTCCCCGTGGCAGAGACCACCATGTCCTGGTGCTCATGCCAGGGCAACACTTCAATCCCATCCATCCTCTTTGGAGTGCTACAACCGTCACATCCAGTCTCACCAAGGATGGCTTTGTGGCAAAGCTTTTAGAATCTAAAAATTAATCTTAAGTTTTCCTTAGGTCCTTTAAAGGATGTGGTAGGGTTGCTCCATCTGTTAAGCTGCAGTTCAAAGTGGATGGAAGGACTCCATCACAACCTGGTGGGCAACTGGGGAGGCATCTCCTGACAGCTGCGCAGGGATGAGAGAGGAAGGGAGCTAGTTACTTATCAAAACTCAAAGGGAGAAACAGCTACCTGGGGCAAGGAAAGAGCTTCAGAGTAGGCTAACTGCTGGGAGAGTCATGCAAGAGGTGAGCACAAGCTGTCCCAAGCCAGTACAGCTGTCCATCACCTACCCCATCCAGAGCGGGCACAGTGGGAATATTAGGTGGTGGTTCCCCTTCCAGCTTCTCCTCAGCTCCCTGCATGCCTGCAAGGAGGCAGCTATTTAGCTTGCAACAGCAGAGATAAGCAGGGAGAGTGAGAAACATCCTTTCTCTCATCTTCTGTCTCTGCTGTGAGAGAACATCAGTGCTTTTACTGAACGATTTACCAGTATTGGTTGTGAAAGGGAAGAAGCAACTCTGAAGGAAAGGAAGAACTGAGAATAGAGCCAGCTGGAAAAAAGATTTCCATAAAGCTAATTTTTAGCCAAAGCCCTTTTTTCCCCCTCCATGTACATATCTCTGTAGGAGATTTCAAATAGTAATTACTCTAATGAATTAGTCCATGAGAGAAGAGGCAAACATACATTCCAATACTTGGCTGGTTCTAGCTGATACACTCTCCAGAAGAACAATATTTAGCATTTTACACTAACGGCTTGCATCCAGTAACTAATTAATCTTCTCAACACAGAGGTATATGATTTTTTTTCCTTAATGTTAAAAAAAAAAAGTGCACTGTCTCATGCCAATCTGCAATTACAAAATGTTCACTTCTTTACCAGAGAACAGGAATGCTATTTTAGGGCCTGATGCTGCAGGTTTGCACCAGCTCCACACTTCCTACGAAGACAGTATTCACTGAAAACCAGTGCATCACGGTTAACTGCTGCCAGTCACCTAAAAGGCTAGATGTTCAACAAGAAATTAGCTCCCTTAAACCCATTCAGGGAAACTAGTCTCATAGTCTAGTGTCTTTTTAAGGATGATGATGTTTATATCGCCAGCAATGTCTAAATTAAATTCAAGCACATTTGAATATGCAGCAGCATCTATCATGGTGACTTTCCAGCCAAGTGTTGATATAGTTTATAGTCTTGCTGTCAGAAAACATTGCTGCATGCCTATCAGGAGGAGACTTCAACTCTCTCCCTCAGGCGGGATATTCTCTGATGGCTAATACAGCTGTGCCTCTGAAAGCTCTGTGTGCAGCCTACTCAAAGCAGACAGAAGAGGCTTGAGAGGCTCTTGCCCATGGCTTGGGCATGCTAAAAGTGATCTTTGTCTGGCAGTACAATGGGACTGTGTGGAGCAAGCAGAGGGGATAGATTTAGATGCTGTTTCCAGGGCAATAAGTGGCTCCAGTGTCACAGAGTGGGTCATCCCCAGAACTGGCCCATCATTAAACATCACACAACCCTCACTTTCGACTCCCCACAAAAATCAACCTGACCCATTCTGCTCCTTACACCCAGACCACTGTTCAAGGAGAGTCATGAGAAACGGGTCAAAGACCCAAAAAGACAGCAGCTCAGGATCACATGTTGATGTGCTCCTGAACAGAGACTTCAGGAAGCCTGCAGGGTATTGCACGCAGCTCTTACATGTCCACAGAGGCAGTTAAATGATTTATTCTTCCAAAGGTTTGAGAGCAGATTTTGAGGCTTTATATTTCTGATGCAGTAATTGTTCAAATATAAAAGCACAGGCCATATGGCACTTCTTAGGATGCAATTCACTCAGTGCAAAGCTGCAAAGAATTTAGGTAAATTTTCATGAATATGTAAAAGGATAATTTTCAAAGATGTACAGAATCAGTTCATAGAAAATATCCTTCTTAGCCAGGCCAGGCAATGACCATCAGGCAATGACTCACATCCTGCACACTCAGGTTGGCATGAATACTTTTCAGCCCTCCTGTATCCGAAGTGAATCAGCATAAAATTTGCCAAACTGCACCAAAATCTAGTGCAAGTCACACTCAGAGTTACAATCATCACAGACAGTAAATATTAGATCTGTTCCATCCTTGGTAAGAAATTGTTATCATGATAAATTTGTTGTGCAAACAGCTAACATCTTCAGAAAATTTCCCTAAGGTTGAAAACTGAACAGGTAAAAAATGTTTCAAGTATTAATATGTTTAAATACCTCAAAATCTTCATTATAAAACCTCTTCTTTTTTTCCCCCAAATCTCATTAGAACAGGACACAAGACTGACTGGTTTTAGAAAGATAAAGTATGCTCAGAACAGCTCAGAGAGCAGAACCCAACAGTCATAACCCACCACCACACTGTGCTATTCAAGCAGCATGCTGACCTTTTACCGCTGGTAGGGAAGCTGGCTGAGACCACACAATTTCCAGTGAACGCTGTCCAAAACGAACAGGTTTAGCCAAACCTGAAAGCAACATCCACCAGTGCCTTATGGTCAGAACAATGCATCGAATACCGTCATGCAACAGAGAGGGATAGCATCTCTCCACAGAAGATGTGAGTGCAAAGGCATAATGAGTTATATCACAGGACACCACCACAGCTCTCTGTCTGAGCAACCCCAGGTTCGAGAGAAGTGCAACAGGTGGCTGGGATTCAGGCAAGGAGTCCGAGGCAGGACTGGGATACCTCTGACACATGCTCTGAGCCTGGGCCTGGTGTGGACGGGTGAGCAGAAATGCAGAAGTTGGAAGTAAAAGAGGATGAGGCGTGAACATATGGCCAAAAATAAATAAAAATCAAGGCACTCATATTTGAGGAGCTCAAGACACTGCCTTTCTTGAGGACTCATAAGAGATGAAGGTCCTCAGCCTTGGTGTCAGTGTCAGTCAGAGGTGAAGACAGAGGCAGAAAAGGGTATCAAGGAGGAATGGCAGAGGCAGAAGAGATGAAGAGCAGGACAGTAGCTAGGAAGTCAGGCTGCAGGGAGCACAAAACCTGCCAGATGAACAGAAGCCATGGCTTCTATGAAGAAGCAGGAGGATTCAGGGACTGCCTCTTTACACAGGTTCAGGACAGAAAGGACCAACATGTGTTCAAGGCTGGAGGCCTGCACCATTAGGGCAGGCAGGAGCAAGGCAGAGCTGCGGGAAGGAAGCAGGAGCACTACATTCGCTGCATCGACAAGGGATGCCCTGTGGTGTCAGACAGCGCTTAGAGAGGAGACACAGAACAGAAACAGCTGAAGAAGCTGCAGATGTGAGTAAAGCTCTGTAGGAATAAAAGTGGAGGATGAACCACCAAAATGGACAGCCCTTTCAAAAGAAAAACCCCCCAAAACCCAAACCCAAACCCAAAGAAAAATTAACAAAAACAACCCAAAAAAAAAGAAAAAAGAAAAGGCTGAAAAGTCTATAAAACTATAAAGCCACTGACCAAACTCACTCAGGATCATTGTGTATAAAATCCTGAGACTGTTGAAGCTACATTAGTTAAAGTTGCTTTGCAAATACATTACAAAAAGCATGCGCACAGATACTGACTGAGGACAACTCGTATTTTCAAATGATTGCTCAAGCACACAATTACTTCACTGACAGTTTTCCAAAAACTACAGACCTTTAAGTCTCAAACTGGGAAATCAAGACAACGAGCACTGATACCGTCAGAAGTAAGGCCCCATGTATGTGGAGGAGAGTGACAGGTTAAGAAGTCCAGTCAGAAAAGTATCTGAAATGATGGCAAGGATTCTGCTGGGACCTCCTGAATGAAAGTGAGAAAGATTAGAACCAGGGCTTCAGGCAGAGGAGGAAGGTACAGATCTGATATAAAAGGGATGAAAGGACAGCATACCCTGATCTGTACCACTGAGGGAGTCAATATTAGCTGGAGTGATCCACCAAGAGGTCCCTTCTTTCTTTGTTATTGAACTGGAAATATTTTCTCTTGTGCACAAAACAGTTTCTGCTTTTTAACCAGAAGTAGAGAGCTCTGTTCCAATTGATCTACCTTGCTGCCTGTTCTAGTAAAGAAATGCAACATCTTTTGCCAGCAGCTGAAGAGGTCACCATCTGAAGTCAACCTGCGTCCTTTGACTGCTTTAATACAAATGAGACTACTGTATTTTGTATTTTTTGAGCATCTTACTGAAGCCAGCACCAAAGAGGAAACAAGAAGCAGGCACATATTTGGCTTCGCTCGCCTCTTTCTATCAGCAGACTCCAGTGCTGATCAAGATTACTTCATTCAAGGCAGTCCCTCAGCTGGCCCAGACTGATAAACTGCCCCCATGTGCTGGATCCCTAAATCATAGGAACATTTGACAAGGCTTCAAAGTCACTTCTCATGCTTTCCTAGAAACTCTGAATTAATTTTTCCCTCCTCTGCATAAGGAAAAGTACTAATTCTTATTACAGATCCAAAGAACCATCTCAGGATGAATCACCTAATGAATTACTCAAGTATTTGATTCTCTGCAGATGGCCTCGCTTCCTACTGCAGCTCCCTACGTGCTGCTCTATTGCTTTCTCTTTGTGGCTTATGCAGTACTATAAGTCAAAGCATAACATGATAGAAACATCAGTAACTGGACAAACATTGCAATTCACCCTGGAGATGGCTTCTACAGCAGGCTGTGCCCTATACTAACCTCTCGGACACTGTTGAAACATTTCCTATGTAACGTTAAGGCAACCTTAACTACATGAAGTTCAGCCAACCATACAGAGATGCATTATAAAGTTTTGTGGTCATAGAGCATCCAGTTCAAACGCGGTNGTGCGGCCTCTGCTCGGGGATAACAGCGGGGAGGAAGGAGGAGGAGGGGGGCGTTCGGTCTTTGGGACGTCGGTCTTCGGGAGCCGCCGCTGCCCGTGCTGGGGCCCTGCTGCCCGGGCGGGGGCTGGGCGTCGCTGCTGGGGAGGGTGGGGAGGGGGATCGTGGTTGTCCTTCTCCCTTTGGTTCCGCACGTGGTCTCTGCTTTATTCAGCTGCCTTTGTCTTGACCCGCCAGGTTTCTCTCCACCTCCTTTTCTCCCCCTGCCCTGCTAAGGAGGGGAGTGATGGAGCGGCTTGGTGGCACCCGGCCTCCAGCCAGGGTCAAACCACCACAGTGATACACTTGCAGGCAGCCATGCAAAGTCCAGCTGGAATCCAAAAAGGAAAACTAGATCTTCTATTTTGGTGGCAGCTGTGAAAACAAAGGCAATACCCATTGCCTACCCCAGGTCTAAACCAGCAGGTTTAACTAGAATTGTTCTACCCCATCCACCCTCAACTGTGCACATTCAGCAATGTCTTCTCATTCAACACAGAAATAAAAGCAGGTTCCCTTGCCCAGAAAGAATAACCATCACCCAGCAGCATTAGCAGGCTCTTACCCTCTTCCACAAGCCAGCACAAGAGGGGCATAGCGTCCTTGACATGCTGGCTCATTTCTATTGCTAGAATTAATTCTGAATGCCAATACAGACCTAATAAAAAGGCACAGTTTCCTCCACTACTACTTTCAGGACAGTATTTCAGAACAACACCCCCCCAAGGTAGCAGAAATGAGGAATTTTCATTTCAGCATTACATTTTTCAGACGAAAGAACAGCCAGAGAGCAGCAGGAAAAGTCAGCAAGAATTACACTAGCTTTGCAAAAAGCAAAGAAACAGTCATTGGGAAAAATAAAAGCTAAGGTGCTACATAGCAGATATTCCAACACCATGTAAAAAGGATCCCACAGCAGTGCTGAATTTGCCATAAGAACATAGCAAGTTAACATAACAGCTATAAATACTAATGCTTAGCATATTCTTCTTGCTTCTTATCCAACAGGCCAGAGAAGACGCTCCAAGGAGATCACAACCATGTCAATCTGTGATGTTTTGGCATAACTACTGAAACTCATGAGAAGAGAGTCTTAGATTAGAGCAGTCAAATAACTATGGACTTCAAGAAGTATTTACTCTGAGTCCCTATGGAGTTGTATTCCCCCAGAGGTTCTACAGCTCAATTTTTCCTGCAACCACATAGACTGATATAGATATTTATACTCCAACTACAACATGTCATATGAAATTAAAGTGACTGCTCCCAAGGACCATGAACAAAAGCAATGAAATGAATGTCAGAAGGGTATGTGGCTTATAAGGAGCTTCTGCTTAAATGTGCAATACAACAAAAGGACACCAACCCCTGTTCTAACAAGCTGCAGAATTGCATCCAGGATCCACTAACATCATTGTGATAAACAGTAGTCTTAACAGCAGCAGGAACACTACAAATGGGATTGCTATTAGCAGGGTGGACACAGAAATGGCACTCGATAATCCAGTTTCTCTGACAGTACAGGGATCTCCTCTCCCACCTGAAGCTGTGCCCCAGCGCTGCCTCAACAGCTTGTCACCATGCCTCCCACCACACGTTATATTCCTCTCCATCCATTTGAGCTGTTCATATGAACAGTCCTTAAACAGTTCCAGCAAAAATGAGCCTGCCTAGCTTCAATCATTTCCTTTTTATTAACCGAACTCACTCGGTACTTCTTCACCCATTTCAACACAAACTGTTCAGACAGGAGATCAGTGTGGGCAGCTGCTTGTTGCCTGTCAAAGCCGTCAAGGCAGAGGTTGCATCCCTGATGTAGCATTGACATGTCTCATAACACGTATCTTTACAACTAACAAAATTTCAGATATTTTTCAATAAAGCAATATTTATGTCCTATTTTTATCTCCGCTGTGCCAAGTTACATATCTCCAGAGCTCTGTAAACATTTGGAGCCCTCAGTTGTCCTCTGTAAACCGTGGGAAGCACCACTGTTAGGTCTGTCTGTGGTTTTTGTGCAGATGTTCTGCCGTTAATCGACCCTCCCTTCCTGTCATGAAAGCACTTGTTAACAACAGTAGCCTGGCTTTGCTTTTTCTATAGGGCTGCATTCAGACAGGTTGGACAGTTTTCAAGTTTTGCTTCAGCTTTTCCTCTGACAGATACTTTAATATAAATTACCTCAAAGCTGACAGCCTTTCCCCAAGGTGCAGTGCGCAGAGCCATGCCTTTACCCTTCTAAGTGGATTTCTTTCCACCCCGAGTTTTACAGATGCAGCCCTCCAGCTGGAGCACAGCTCTTTACTACAGCTTGTCCTTTCTTAAACCCACACCTCAGTGACAAACCAAAAAGAGAGGCGGGATATGTGCAGGTGCCATCCCTGCGAGTGATGATCTATGAGAAATTTTTTATGCGTCTTTCCACTCTTACCCACCCTTCCTACCTCCGCATTTGCTCCCCTTGATAGATCCTCAGGAAACTTTTCACCCTGCGTGGCTTAATCCTGTTTAGGCTTTGCCCTGCAGCCCAGTAACTCCCACTGTCTCCAGAACTATATTGCACAAAGACAGTTAATCTCTCCCTATTACATGAAAAACAGCCATAATTGGTATAGCCATCAATTATAAGTAGGCAAAGTGCTAATATTTGCCTATAAGTGTATTTTACACTCAGAAATACGAAACAAGCATTATTATTTCACAGCAGTGTCATTATTTTCTCCTGTTTCACCAGGTGTCGGTACCAGCGTTCTGGCAAAAGGCCACCAGCATATATATCATAAAAGGCAGAAAAAATAACATTACAGACGCAGCAAGGAGAGGACAGTACAGGCTGTGTGAAGTTATCAGCATTTCAGCAAGTAGTGAAAGGTTGAAAGATACAGAGCCAAATTAATAACCGAAAGAGCATCAGCTGAGTATAATAACCGTCAGAAACGCACCCAAATAAAATGATACAACACAACTGATAGGAGATGATGAAGTGAAGAGACACTTCAGTAAACAATGACTGACCTTAAAAAGCCAGAAAAGCTCAACCAAAGGTAGGGAAATAGATTTCTTAGGGGAGAAGTTTTAGCCCTAAAACAGTTAAATTCAGAGGGCAGGTTGTTCACAGACAATTTCTGTTTCATAGCCTTATTCTAATTTAGCAGGAAGCACAACTGATGCTGCTACTACGCTCCTGGCTGCAATGTCCCACCCCAAAGCCTGTCGAGGCTCATGGCCCTCATACTGCTATAACAAGCTTTAAGTCCACAGCCTGCAGAAAGCAGGGCATGAAGGTAGAGAAGCTGAGTTCCTGCGCAGAGCAGAATTCAGGATGGTGCAATTCCTACACACATCTCTTCAACCTAGGTAATCCTGCAGGTGCAAGCCTAAATAGGAGGGCTACTTGTGCCAGGTTACATGTCAAGATATAAGACCTCAAACACCAGAAAGCCAGACATAAAAGCAGTTGCAGAGAAGGAATTACAAACAGAAATATGTCAGTCTTCTTTTCTCCATTCCTAATTCAAACTTTGTACCACAGAAATGCCAGATGAGTCAGTAACCCAAAAAGGCATTATTCCACATGTTAAAACTACGCAGGCATAGGCAGAGAGCTAATACCACGACCGATTTAGATCCTGAGCAGGTGATTGCTACACTCTGTGCTGCACTAAACTGTGCTTTGCCTCCTCTTTCAGTCAACTCACATCTCAAAACATCTTTACAACTGCCTTGGACAAAGAGAAAACCTCATCCCTTACCTGGTGCTGTGCTGCAAGCGGGAGCAGGGACGGACACCACGGAGCTTTCTGAGCACATGAACCAGGCCACTCATTTTCTTCTTCTCGCAAATTCTCTTCATCTCTGGCTTCACTCGCAGAGAAAACTAAGCCTCTACGTACAGACAAATCCTAAATATTGACAGCTTGTAAAAGGCTTGGTACTGAGGATTGCTATGAAGTATTACTTCATGGCATAATTTGCTTTCCAAAGCAACCTGCGTTTCACTAACAGAGTAGAAGTTATTGGATATTCAGAGAAAGCTTCCGAACCACAGCTAGGGAGGCAAGCACGGCACAGGGCACTGGGAACAAGCATTGTTTGCAAGTGCCAGGCATTTGCCAAACACCTAAGAAAAACTATATACACCCATATATGAAAGCATAAAGCCAACAGCATTCCCAAAACAGACAGCGTTGTGCACCATGTGTATGAGGTTCATTTTGAGCTTTAGGAGTAAGCTAAAGCCAACCAAGCCTTCCACGGAAAAACAGTTATTTTTTATTTTGATCAGCTTCTCAATTCAGTTTGCTGCTTGTGTGAGCACACAGGATGGAGTAGGGTATGGACAGGAGTGAAAACCTGAGGATATTGAGACTGTTTATTTCAGCGTCAGTGCTGACCTACAGCCTGACTTTACAGACACTGCTTGTTTTTCTTTCACAACATTCACAGCAATTGTTTCATGATTTTCCCATATTTTATTACCTTTTATTACCAAATGCTAACACCTAATTTCCAGAAGCAGACCCTTTGTAAAATGGATTTTACTAAGCTGACTATTTAATATGCCAACTTTGATCTTTTAATGATACTAAATATTTTCGGCCTTCCCATTTCACGGAAAGCACACACCATTCACATCTGCATCGCTGACTGACATTCCCAGTCCCGGCAGCTCATCGCATCCTCAGGCACAGCTGAAGAGCCTTCACTGTCCAGAGGGAGTGGACATTTTGCAGCAACAGATCTTATCCTTTTGGAACCGCGTGCTTCAGAAATTTTGCACCAATTTGACAAATAAATTATAAAGTACCTCAACAGTTTCAGCAAAATACTTCTGATTTGCATTTGTGTAGCTAAAAATAGTATTCAGGGGAAAAGTCCAAGACAGGCCCAGCTTGATTCAGTTCCCTGTTTATTCCCAGTGCTAAGTGAGTCAGCTAATGAAAAGCTTATGGGACAGCCAGCATCACTGGCCTTTTCCTGAAAGTCTGCCTGGAGACAGATGCGGTACCACAAGCATTTGAATCCTGATCTTCCCTGCTCATGTCAGTTCTAGACAGAAAAATTCCAGACACCAGAGGATCGACTGGGCTCACACCTACACAGTGGCCCGGGAAGGTTTCCTTGGGCAGCGATGGTGCCAGGTTTCCATTCTGCTGCTCAGTCCAGTTTCGTTCTCAGCTCGTTCCCACCCTGCACAGGCTGTGCCTCTCATTTTTGACATTTCTAGACATTTTACTTAAATCTCACGCTATTCACATCTGTGGACTTCTCTTGGAGGACGCTCCAAAAATCAGCTGTCCAACAGAACACTGATTCAGAGGTTAACTGTGGTCTTTAGATCACTGTAATAAGAATTGAGAAGATACCAACTGCTAATGAATGTGACACACATACTCACACTTATCTTGAAGCAGACACCCTCTTTACACCCACTGCTCACAACATAGCAGAAATACCCTGCTTAGCCCAGCAGCTAAGATATGCACACTTGTAATTCAAACAAAAGACATTTCTTCTTGTAGACATATCCTGAATGAATCTGAGGAAGCAAACCAAAAAAGTTTGAGAAACTTCTTTCTTGAGCATGAGCCAACACCACAGAGAATGAGTACAACGTTATTCAGTAGATCACCATCTTTCATCTACCTACAAAGCTCATTAATGTCATAAATTAGAACATGAATATTACTATTTCTGATGAATACCATAAAAGAAGTTGCATTTGTCTGACGTCGACAGTGGGCAGTGGTAAGATGCGCACAGGATCAATCTCATCTAGATTGTTTCCATACTTTCTGCTATGTGGGACAAGGTACAGACCTGGAAGCACTCCTGCCTTTGTTCATGTCTCTCAAGCCAGAAGTTTTCGTTACTCATACCTGCTCATTCACCACCCATTTCTTGTTACACCTCCATCACAAAATCAGGCAGCTATAGCGATAGCTGTGGCTTGATGACCCCCTGTTATTGTGAGCGACCCCATCCCCTTGCTTGCTGCAGCCCCTGCCTGCAACCAGCTCATCTCATATTTATTAGCTCTCCCAGGCACACGCCATTTCCATCCTGCGTTTATAAAGTTGCTAGCACAATGAGGTCTTTGTTCAAGAGTATAGTTTCTAGGAACATCACTAATACACATTCATTAATATACTGCATTATAAAAATCCAATCATACACCCAATGAAACTGTGTTTAGTAATCCTAAAATTACTATAAAGAAAAATATTTACAATGAGGGATGGAGAGGATGAAGGTCAGAGAGCGCAACAACAATGACATAAACCAGAGGGAAATGCTACATGAATAGGAAACAAAAAGATTAAGGAAGCTTTCAAAAGATAGCAATGAAAAACAAAAGATGGTATAAAGCAGTGAGGAGCCTACAGACACTAGGCCAAAAATGTCTGGGCTTCTTCTCCTTCTTGGGCTGTGAAATGAGAGAACAGTCAGAGGGGTGAAGGGCCAGCAATTTAAAACTAAACATAAAATATCAGCTAATCCACCAGAACTTTGTGCCAAACACCAGAGGTTAAGATTGAAGCAGATTTCAAAAGAGGATGGGGCACTGATATCAGCTTACAAGAACAGCTAGTTTTCAGTAGAAGAAACAAGACTCTCCAATGACTGCAAGCCCCTGATTTCCTTGCAGGGGACCCTTAGCTCAGTCTCAAGCCGCCCGTTTCATCCTTACCTGCAGCAAGCTTCTTGCTACTCCCCGTGAAGCAAAGGTCTCTGACGCCAAGCAGGACCAGGATCAGGCTGAGCGGTGGTCTGATCCAGCTCAGCAGCTCCCATGCTCTAAAAGCTGCGTGGCTCTGTCCCAGAGTGCCCACAGCAGCCCTTTGTCCCAAACTGGAATTACACATAATCCTCTGACTCAGAAAACCCCTCCACTGCTGGTATTACTGGATGCTGAGAGTGCATCGTGCTGAGTAATTGCAGGCTTCCCTTGGCCTCCCCTTGGGGGCCTGCGGGGTGCTCCTGGGCTACGTGGGCTGTGGGTGCCCCGGGGTACCTGCAGTGCCCCTTCCCACGGATCCACTGTCCTGCACTCCACCATCATCCTCTGCACACACCCGCTGGAAACAGGATTGAAACAAAGGCAGCAAGTAGAGAAAAAACCTCTGAAATGATCACCTCCAACAAGAGCCCCTCCGTTTCTCTGATTCCTGTCCATACAAAGTAACTGTGTGTGCAGTGGCAAGCCCTGGCTTCCCAAAGCAAAGCAGCAGCAGCAAGAGCTGCACATGTTCAGGAATTTTTTTTAGTTGGTCATTTTCTCCAGTGGGACCCCAGGGAACTTTGACTTCTCCCAGTCTCTGGAAAAGGTATCCTCCACCTCACCACCCCGATCTACGCTCAGTCTGCCTGCCAGTCCCCCAGCCACAGTACGGGGTCCAGTCCCTCCTTCTCCCATCACTCATCATTTACCTGGGCTGCTCTTCTGCTCACAAAGGGCTTCCGGCTGACATTGCTTGGCCTACTGTAGTGGCACAACCTCCCTCCTATTCCTCATGTATCACCAGGCATAGCTACCCATCGTGGCTGCACAAGGCACAAATAGCTGTTTAAAAAGCAACCGGTCTCCTGCACAGGGTCCACTCAAGCCAATGCTTTGCCACATGCAGCCCCGTTCCTAGGACCAGAGCATTAAAGTTTCTGCAGCTCAGATTTACCACCACCTTCCCTCCTGATGCACGTTGTAGTCTTGCTGCAGCTCTTCTTTCACTGTGTTTTAAAACTGAAACCAGTAAAGTTAATTTCATTAGATTTGCAAGGTACGTTAAGAGCTACTATATTTTCTTTTATTATCTTCATTTGCAATTTCCTGATTGTTCCCTCATCAAAAGAGCATAGTTACTACAGTGCATGTTAATTTAGAATGCATTTGTCTTTATTAGAAAAAAAGAAAGCTTATTTTAGCTGAGACCGCAACAAAGAGCAGTGAACTCTGGCTCACCTTTTGAAAGGACTGAAGCATTTCTGTCAGCTACCTGAGTTCATGAAAAAAGCTCAAAGGTGGCTGCAGGTGGTTATGAATGGAAATCTCTTCCTCTTCCCAGGGCTCACTGAACACTTTAAATACTCAGCTTAAAATAGTAGTGGGACGCTTTTGTATACTTTAAAAAAAATATTATCCTGTTCACTATTCCTTTTTCATATTCGTGCAAGAAAATGGCAAGCAACAGCTCTTAAGCGGTATCTGTTCTGTAACTGGACACGTCTGATTACACGTTCTGTGCTGTTGTTAAAGCATGAAGGTGTCCCTCTTTCTGAAGATAAAAATGCACTTCAGAAAAGCAGTGCAGAGAAAATGAAGTCAAGCTACATGTATTTTTGCCTTCATTGCCTGAAAACGGACTGCCCAACTTATATCCGAATCAGCCAAGAGAGGAAACTTGAGAGCAGTCCAGCATTAGGTCCTTGGTGTCCAAACTCTGAACTGAGGCAGGGCTGGATTGTTCACAAAGAAAAAACTTGGGGATAACAACGCCAAACAGCCATTGGGAGCCTACTTGGATACACAGTGCAGTTCAGGGCAGAATTTTGGGGAGCTAAGCCTAGCTAAAACTGTAACACCAGGTCATGCATTCGACCCTAAGGAAGGTAACATAGATTTCAGTCCTCAAGTGTAATTTTTGTTTTGTGGCTCTCATAGCTTAACACAGACTCACCAAGCAACAGCAAACAGTTACACAGTGTAACAGACTCCAGAAGAGTTGATTTAGTAAACTAAGACCATTTAGAAAATTGACATAATCTGTACCAAGGTCTAGAGGCAATAAGATGTTACAAAGTCCTTCACAGGTTTTACATTTTGGGCCTTCTGCATTTAAGGAACCCAACAGGAATGCAGCCATGACCTCCTCTTCACACTGACTGAGCTAGATCATAAGGCAGTACTTCATGAAAGGAAACATAAAAACAATTAACTATTATATTCTCATCAGGAACCTCTGGCTTTTAATATCTCTGTTTCTGGAGGATTCACACTTGCACTTTGCAGGTGGCCCACAGATAACTGGGATTTCCTCGAGCTGCAGGCACACCAAGGGCCAAACCTCTGTTTAGCAGACTCTTCTGTGCCAGACCTCAGCAGCATGAAGAACACAAACCTTTTACTCTGCTGTGGATTTAGAGTATCCCAGCAACTAATCTCTGAAGTACTGAGTCCTGTCTACTCACATCTTGGAACAGACGACATTGGAAATCCAGCCCAGAGAGCTGAGTTTCCCTGTAAGGGAAGGACCGTACCCAGTCTAGAGATAACCACCAAGCCCTTTGGGCATCTCAGGGGTTTAGCATTTTTCTCATTCTTCTAGTTAAAATACTGCTCCAAAATATTTTGCATGGCTGGAAGCTAGGAGCACAATTTTAATCCTTCCCTCCATCATTAATTCATTCAGTTACGTCTTCCTCTGGTTCTCAATCAATATTTTGCCCTAGTACCTCAATGTTAATCGTGTAATTAGTACAGCAGCTGAGAACTAGGGCCCCTCTGTAGCATCTTCTCCGTGTCTAAGTGCAGAGAGAGGAAAAAAGGCAAGTTCTGCTGTAGTATTAAGACCAGACCCAACAGCAGGCGGGAAGACAGAGGAAAGAGATAAAGATGTGTATAATTCTTCTCCAATCAGAAACAGCAATCACAGCTCACCACCTGCTCTTAATGCTCTTTTTCAGTGGACCAAGTCATCAGAGCAGTTTGCAGATGAATACAATTAGTTGTTTAGTTTAGGCAGCCACAGAGATTACAGGACTATAGAGATTACTATGCAAAGAAAACAGAGCACATATGTGTGGACCAAGCAATCATGCAGTGGATGCTAAATGCTTTGAGGGGTTTGCAGAAAGGAATTAGAATACATAAGGGATGAAAAAAATGGAGAAAATTAATCAAAGAAGAATGGAGGGCTGAACATCAGGCAAGCCACAGAGGTTTATCTCTTCCCATCCCTGGGAGAGTCACTCAATGGAAATGGTGAAATAACCTCCCTAATTAGAACAGGAAAAAAACCCACTGACATATAGATATGCATTTTATGCGGCAGGAGAAAGACCAAAAGGTCTTTTCTTATCTCCAGTTCTGATGCTATACAAATTATTTAGCACCTGAACATTTATGCTCTGAGAAGCACAAGCACAGTCCCAACAGATCAGTCAAAACCCTGTGAGGGCATCAGCTGAACCTGGCCAGGTGCCCTTGCACTCAAAGCTGTGGCTCTCCCTTGTGTATCCTCTGCTTGAGAGCAAGCCTGCCTCCTCTTTTTAAGCCATCAAGTTTTTATTTTCATTTTTGCTGTTTAGCAAGAGGGAACCATGTTGCTAAGGTAGCTTTCTTTAGAAATTACAACATAAGAAGATGCCTCTTTGAACTCAAGAAGTGTTCCAGAAACATACTTTTTACTTTCACTGGAAAACTACCACCACATCACCTTTATTTATTCATTCACGAGTATATTGCTAAGCTATTATTCATACACTGGGAAATATTTTGCTAGATGGCAAGTCTGTCAAACAACAGTAATATTTCTTGTTTGCAACAGTTAAACCACATGAAGCATAATCCCAAATAAAAACTGTTTATAGGGTTTTCTGTCCTGTTCCTGTCAATCACTACATACCAGACCGGTTAGCTCTGTTGATTTGTTCTTGTTTTCCTTTGAATGTTTCCACTCTTTTAAGCTTTTTTTCATAGACACAGTTGACATTGTTCTGAGTTCATGTCTTTATATTTTCCTTATGGTTTTGCAGAGACTTCACAAACATAACCGCAGGTTGCTTCTGGCATTCAAACCCTTCCTCCTTCCTCTCTCCTCTAGCTTACACCATCTTTCAAAGTATAATTTGAAGTTTATTTGTCTTAGCCATACTGTAACTTCTTCATGGCAATTTTTCTTCAGATAGACTGTGGATGCTTTTATCTATTGCTTCTTCAAAGCTATCAGTCAGGTTTAGACCTATCTGATCTTACATTTGGGACAAGATGGGATCTTACATTTGGGACAAGAAGGTTTCATATCGAACTCCACAAGTTGTCTTTCTCTCTTCTTTTCAAATCCTGGCATTGATGAAGAGCCAGAAGACATTTAGAGTTTTAATTACAGACATAAACACAACTTGAAAGAAGTTGCTGTCCGGGTGCAGCGAGGGCTGGGGGCTCCCTGGGGGCCTGAGCACTTTCCAACACCCCAGCCAGGGAGCAGGGCAAGCCGGGGGGCAGCCCCAGCCCAGGGTATCAGGCACCTCTGTGGGGACAGGGACAAGCTGAGGCCAGACTGGGACATCAGCCCATAGGTGGTTGGGAGATATGGGGTGAGGGACGGGACCGGGATTTATCTTGCTCCTTTTCACTCCTCGCTGGACCCTGCCCCGTGCATGTTACTCAGGAGGTGTCCCAGGGACCTCTGCCTCTTCGCTGCCCTACCACAGAAGTTGTGCCACATCTTTTCCATCCATCTCATCATTCAGTGCTTTCTCCTGGTACTTGAAAACCATCCTACAGGGCCCCAACATCCTCACGCCATGAAGGGAGAAGATTTTGTCCTGTTGCCGCATACAGGCCTGGCACACACATGGTCTCCAAGCTATGCATATGCTGCTGAGCTTAAAGGGGGCTTTATTTCCCCCCCCAACGTTAAAGAGTGAGTAGCTTTTGTTCGAGCTCATCTAGAATTAATCAGGATGTAGGCATTACTTGTGTACAAACCCCCTTTTCCTGAAGCCATCTGCAGACTGACATTAAGAATGGCAAATTAGCTACTGATAAACCATCTAATTTGCATTCACCGCTACTCCAGACAAGAAAGTGTTGGGCTACAGGTAAGATCCAGCACTGCTTTTTATCTCTAACGTCAGCTCAAGAGAAAAACAAACCAGAAGCAATCCAGTGAGGAAGTATTGAAGAGATCTATGTAGGATAAAAGAAACTAGACCCGAATGCATAAGTAATTCAGATACACAAACACTTTGTAGAGCATACTCCAGTCATCAGTAAGTGCTTAAATTAAGTATGCATTAGGTCAGGCCTTAAAATGGGGGAAAAAAGAGCAAATACTAATTGACTAATTGTGATGACAAACACCAACAAATATGTGGGTTTTCATCAGTGCAGTCCTTCTGACTCCTCCTGCAAGCCAGCACTCCCAGGATTTTCTGCCCCAGCAAATTGCTGCCACCTCCCTCTCCCGCCCAGGTCTTTGGGAAGGTGATGTTCAGCAGCGTGCAATGCCTTTATATGGTGGGAAACAATCTGGCTGCTGGTATTTCATTTTAACTGGCTCCTCTAAATTCTATAAACTACAGATTCCAGAATCACCATATCTAGCTGCCTTCATTGCAGATTTCAGCTTTCCTTGTTAGGGCAGTACCAAACTGGTCTGCCATTAATCAAAAGGCAAAAACACTGTGATTGCTATCCAAAGAATCCTTTCTCTCCTTTATAAGCACTTATATGCACTCTTTATACATGATACCATGCACTCCTTTTTGTTATTTCTTCTATCAAGTATCTATCATTTGCTTTTAATGAGTGTTTCATCCATATGGTAAGTACGCACGCAAACTCAAATTGTTAGCAGTGCTACGCATTTAGTTCATGCTATGTATCTTTCAACATTATATTTAGTCATCTCCCTGTCTGCACATCCTCCTCCATACAATATCGCTGGTGCCTTGTGGAGACTGTTAATCCGTTCATGGATCTACAGTTATTCCACTCAGTAATATCTAATATTTTAACTTATCTGCTATGCCCTGTAACCGTACAGGTACAAATTTGGATTTATGATTTTTCAGGCCTTTGCAGCTGTGCTTTATCCTGCATTACAGAGGTGAGGCAGTGTTAGGTGACACTGCTCACAAGAGACAGTCACTCAGTTAATTAAAGAAGATAACTGCGTGCCACTTCAGGCACACACAACTTGTCTGTTATTGTGAACGCACTTGAACACTTAGACTCCAGCCCCGGTCTCATTACTTTTGAGGTTACAGCGATAGTAACTCCTTACTTGTCAGTGGAATTAATTACATTAGCATGTGATGAGAATCTGCCTTTGACCATATACACAGAAACATGACTGCAATAATTTTCTTGTAAATATACAAAATACAGACAATTTATACATTAAAGCTAGGTACAGCTATCACCAGCCCAGATCTGAGCTTCTTTTCAACACTGCAGGGCCCATATTTGGCACAGAAAGGACTTTTCAAATTAAAAAAAAAAAACCGCACACAACAATTTCATACATATTTGGGGGACCGTATTTCCAGATCATTTCAGTGTTTTGCTCTTTAGGGTCACAATAACTTGAGTTTGTCCGACCTCAGGAAAAATGTTAATATAGGATGAATGAACCCCTTAGGAATTTATATCTGTTTACCCAACATAAGCTGCAGGTCATGTGAGCCTGAATAATTCCTCTTACCTCAATCAGGAAATATTTCCTTCGAGTTTCTCAGAAAGATTAACAGAAGCAGAACTGACAGCTTACTGCTGTTAAAGAGACAGGCCATGAAGTGCTAGCAATGGGAAGCACTATGCTAGATTAGTAAGTATCATTGTGATCCTCACCCTATAGCCTGATTAATGGTTTTGGTGGGGATTTCCCACAAAGGTGGACGGGCTCTAAAGTGTAATTATGGACTCTGGAGACGCTGAGAGTCTGCACTATCCCACTAATGAAAGCTCAGTTGTTCACTGTCTCAGCAGCTTGGAGAACAGCTGGAGAAGCAGGGGCCATCCAGGCAGAGATATTTCTATTGTAGTTTCAGAAATAATACTTCGTGACGCCTGGGGTGCTCCATATGGATGCCCTGATATTGCACAGTGCCTTCCAAAATGTTCCCGACTTGAGCAGCCCAGTGACGGAGGAAGCATATCAAAACCTCTGCAACTGTACATTGAGGAGCCCTTTGGAAACCACAGTGGAGAGGCAGAGGAGCATGCAAACACTCAGCACTGGCCATGGGATAAGCTAGAGCGGGCACACAGGCATATCCAGTAGACTTGTTCTGGAGCAGCATACAATTCACAGCTCCCGTCCCTCTGTCTGGGAAGACGCACAGGAACACAAACATCCCCTGCCCAATAAACTGAAAACTAATCAAGCAGCGTAGGACAAGATAAACTAGCTGTTCAGATAGGTACAGTGGTATGAGAGGACATAAACAGCAAAAGTAATGGGTCAGAGGATCTGATTCAGGGTCTGAGAAGAGTTATGATTTCTTCCGCCCTGGTAAAAAACCCCGTAGTTACACTTGTGCTTTCTTTGGTTGGCTGCTGGGGTTTTTTAAGATACCTTTTAAGTTGAATAATTTGCAATTCTGATGCTGCCTGTGGGCACCAAAACAAGTCCACAATATGGTGAAACAAGGAGGCTCCCAGCACAAGCGAGAACAGGCAGATCTCTAGGCTGGGGAGATGAAGTCCCTTGATATGCTTATAAGCACAAGAAGGCCATCCCAATGTCATCGATTAGTCAGATGCATTCTTGCCATTTCAGACACTAAGTGAGATCAGACTCAGATACAAATCATCCAGCTTCAGAGAACTGCCAAAAAAAATGTCTTGGGAAATGCTGGACACTCTGTGCTATTTGCAAACTGGCAGATATTCCAGGTTTCTGCCGACTCATATAATTACTTTTTAAAAAAAAAGAAGAAAGGTCTTGGCCTATTTTTATCATTTTTTTAGCCAAGAAATCTGCTAGATGCTATCCTTCTTCTCAGAGAGCCTGGTGACACAGGTCTGACACAGATAACCTGAACTAGATGCATTTTTTTGCTGCTTTTCTCCCTCAAGAACCTACTCCTTGTTCATGTTCCCAAGGTACAGGCTGCTCCAGAGCATGGAGATTTGGGGCGTAAGATCAGCCATGAGCTGAGATGTGCTGGCCCCACATCTCCTCAAACAACTGAAGGTCTCAATGATGAATGATTCACAGCTGTCCTCACCATCGCCCACTCTGTCTTCAGAGGAATGAAATCTTGCCTCGGCAAAAAAGAAAAGCAACTACATTTCTACCTCCTCTTTCAATATTTTTAAATTTTTCTTTCAATTCTGTTGGAAATTAGATGTTTTAAGAATAGGCTTAAAAACAAGGTTTAAAAAAGAGCATGCAAATACGTTTGCATATCATGAGCAACTGCTGAAGTACTCTCATGGCTTTTTTTTTTTTGTTTATTCCCATGGCAGAAACATACTAAAGAAAGTTTTTAAAATGAAAAGCAGTGAAGTTTCTCTGAGGTATTTCATATTTTCCCATTAGGGCAAAAAAAACCAAATTAAAAAAAAGTATGAAAGAAAGTAGGAATTTTGTCATTACTTGGAAAAATGCAGTATCTCTTTGGAAACTTCGGACACAGTAAACTGGACTTCCTCCGCAGCAGGATCGAAACACAGAATGCAGGGCCAAGGGTGGTTAAACCAAACCAAACCAAACTCAACCCAACCCAACCCAACCCTTTCTAGGTTTGAACCCCGATGCTATTGCTTGCTTCTCTCCGCTTTAGTGAACGTGGTGCAACAGAAAGCCCAAAGGAGAAATACTTGCATCCAAATCTGTATTGGTGCTCTAGCCTCGCTGCACAATCGGCAAAGAAAAAGGCAATCTATCCCTTGCCAAGGTAGATATCCAAGACAGACACAACAAGCCTTCCAGAGGCGCTCCTCCAGGTGCACTTATAGGGCCTAGCCAAGAGGTGAGCAGTTTGGGAGGGCAATGCCGAGCTGTGCGCTGAGCAGGGACCTTCCCACTGCTAGAGCAGGACAGGCTGGGGGTCTTCATGGGGGGTTTGAGAGGGGCTCAGCAGAGCCAGTAATTTACTCAGAGTGGACTGCTGCTCCCTGCATATCAGCCTGTTTAAACGAAAACTGACAAACAGGAAAAAAAGGTTTAGAACAGGAACAAGAGCAAAGGAAAAAAAGACTCAACATATTCTACCATTTTCTAGACTAGTGAAAAACAATTCTCCAACAGTCCTGATGGACACTCAGTCAGAAATAGGATTCTAATTAAGGGTAGGTCTCCCACCCCTCAAAAGACAAAAAACCCCTCTATTATGTTAGTCTGGAAAACAGAACCACTGAGGATTGCTTTAAGAACCAACAATATCTTCCTTCAGAAGAGGGAAGTTACTCTTACACATCAATGGGATTGCATATGCTACAGCCGCTCTGCAGGTGACGGATCACAGCTCTGCATGTCGTGACTCCACATTGGCAAAGCTTCCTGACACGTTTCAGAGTCTTTGTTTAAGTTGAGGGCACTTATTTAGCTGCACTATTAAATCCGTAAACAGGCAGATATTCCCTAGAGTGAAAGCTTTTTTTTTTCCTTCTAAATTATGCTCTAAATATTGCTACTTTTTCAAGGACTCCCTTTAACAAAGGAGACTCTAAAATACATAGCCAAACACTCATACAAGAACATTCAAAGTGTTATAGGAAATGCTGTTATATTGCCATAATTAGTCATAATCATGAATTCTCATATTCATCATCTTTCTCAGTAAGTATCTATACTACCACAGCACCTCAGAGTCACCAACATGTACTAGGGCTCCAGTTCTAAGCACTTTACAAGCACAGACCAAAATGACTGTCTTTGTCCCCAGTTTACAGTTCACTCATCACAAGCTCCTTCTCTTACAAGCTTTTTCCACTTGGCATAGCACCTCAACGCAGGCATTTCTGATTTCTTGTCCCCAGAGTATGATGCCATCGGTTCCTTAGTCTCTGATATTCGCTGTCCATCTCTCCTTGGGGTAAGAGGTGATTGTGCAAACTGGTGCAGGAGGTTATTTTTAAATGATTTGGGTAAGTAGCTCTTCATTAGCACTGCAAAAGGATTACTATGCAGTTGTAATTCTGTTTGTGAGCAATACAAGCACTGTCAGCACAGTCTTCCTTCATAGAGTTATGTGTAATATTTTCTGTATTTATTTCTATGGTTGATACATTTCAGTGAGGACGCTATTGTTAATACAAGTATTTAAACAAACAAAAAATTATCTGATGGCAAGTTTTAAACGCAGGAAATTAAATATTTAAACAGCACTGAGAGCAGAGGTTCAAATCCAAATGTTCTGCAGTTTGTATCTTTTTCCTCTTAAGAGAATGAGTGAAGCCTGGGAACCTCAGATGAAACCTACCTTTGGATTGCTGGCCTCTTCTTAGGGTTTCCTATCCACGGAAACAAGACTTACTTTATCAGAAGCTGCTAAATTACTCAAGCCCTAAAAAGTAACTCTGTAAAGCCATCCACTGCTGACCACTCCCAAAATAGTTTCTGAAACCCCTCATCTGTTTCTTATTTAGATTGTGAATGGCATTTGGCTGCATCACACAGCTGAGAAGTAAAAGCAAATATATGTTGTTAGACAAAACACATCAAGCCCAGTTGAATTTGGTGATTTGATCTGCTATTAATTTAAAGCAAAAGTAGCTCCCCCACTTGCTTGCTACTATCTGTACTATTTTCACACTTTTTTTCTTAGCTCACACTATTTAATTACAATAACTTCATTAAAAGCCTTAGATACTGCAGTATAGTACGGTACGGCAAGATTTCTAGTGCCATGTATGTAGCAGCCTAGGACATAACTTCTCCTTCTAAAAAGTTCTCCATTGTAAAGGGGGAGACGGTGAATCGTAGCTTGTTTCATTTCTACTAAGATGTATCTATCTCCTGTACCTTTTTCTTGTCATTAGCATTTCTGCAAATCCATACCTGTGAGTGATACCAGTAAACCTATCGTGCAATTTAGGCACACACTCTTTCTCATAAGGAGGCATTCACATAATTTCTACAGCCTGATTAATTTAACAACGTGGTGGAAACTCTATGTGCTGCAAATACCCCATGAACTAGACTATTCAGAGGTTGCTCTGCATGCAGGATAGGCCTTACCCCATGTACCTTCCCACCGCAGCAAGGCTGCAGATCATCAGAGAGCCTCATTCTACAAAGTCTTCTTAACTGCCCTGCCGCCCTGGAACAGGCCCTCCAGCTTTTCTCTTGGCTACCTATTCCCAAAACAGCAGGGACACTTCATGTTTCAGTGCTATTACCATAGGTGTTTGTTCAGTATTTCTGGTGATATGATTTATGTACACGCACACACACAACAGGCCTTTCATAAGGCTGATTTTTTCGGTGGAGCACTCCCACAGAGCGGGGAGCTCTTTAGATCTCACCAGCACTCAGCGAGCAGCTTCCCCCTTGCAAAACTGTCCCTTTGTTAGTGCAGGTAGTTGTTGGAAGTCCATCTGGTTAATTTTTCCTTCAGGCACAGTTGTATTGATATTAACCTAAAGCAAAGAAAAACAGAAAAAACCCAACAAGAACAAAAAGAACAACAAAAAACCCACCAAAAAAAACCCCAAACCAACACAAAAAAAACCCAAAATACAGAACACCCACAAAAAAACCCTATGCTAATCACTTTTTTTTTAAAATTAATTTTTTTTTCTTTCATTTCTGCTAGTATTTGGAGTGGTCACTTCTATTCAAATAAAAGACAAATAGCAACCACCTGTTGCATTCACTTGTCAGCATATCTGTATGAAGCCAGGAGTGTTAGCTCTGTTTTCCATGGCATCCTGATGCTCCAATAACCAAAGATAAGGCAAGCAGCCCGTGAGAGGTGTAGCTGGAATACAAAGGCAGTGCAGAGGTGAATTACAACTGACCACATTACTCATTTTGCCAGTCATTCAGACTAACAGAAACATGTTTAGAACATCCCCCAGAAAACAGCAGGGTCACAACAGTCACCCACACACACAGAGCGATGTGGTTTGGAGCAGTTTTAGGCAGGGGTATGAGAGATGCACAGCAGTGCTGTCCCTTCGAATGAGCTCTCCTTCGCATCCCCAGCCCTTCGCACTGCCAAATGCAATTTTTGTGCAGCGCACTGTTCAGTAGTGTGGAGCATTAAGACAAATCTCTTGCTAATGTATAGGTTTGACATTTTCAGATTTATTCAGACATATTACCCATAAAATGGCTCTAACACAATCAAAGGACATTATCAGAATTGTCTGTTCCCAGGATGTTTGGCACTCCATAACTCAGATGCATTTAACTCCTCAATAACTCTTGTACATTTGGATAATTTGCTGCAGTAATGTATAATCTTGCCTAGAGGATTCATCCCTTAAGAAATTTAATAAATTAAATAGGAAACTGTATAGCCCACATTTACTAGTCATCGTCCCATTTAAAAGATCATCCCAGAGTGTCAGCACCGCGTGATCTCACCACGCTTTCTGCAAGGCAGTGATGCTCAGCCAGACCTTTATGCCAGATTTCATAGAACCATAGAATCATAGAATCATAGAATGCTTTGGGTTGGAAGGGACCTTTAGAGGTCATCTAGTCCAACCCCCCTGCAGTGAGCAGAGATATCTTTAACTAGATCAAGTTGCTCAGAGCTCCATCCAACCTGACCTGGAATGTTTCTAGGGATGGGGCCTCCACTACCTCTCTGGGCAACCTGTTCCAGTGCTTCACCACCCTCATTGTAAAAAATTTCTTCCTTATACCCAGTCTAAATTTACCCTCCCTTAGTTTAAAACCATTAGCCCTTGTCCTGGCACAACAGGCCTTGCTAAAAAGATTGTCCCCATCTTTCCTATAGTCCCCCTTTAAGTACTGAAAGGCCGCAGTAAGGTCTCCCCGGAGCCTTCTCTTCTCCAGGCTGAACAACTCCAGTTCTCTCAGCCTGTCCTTGTAGGAGAGGTGTTCCAGCCCTCAGATCATTTTTGTGGCCCTCCTCTGGACCTGCTCCAACAGGTCCGCGTCTTTCCTGTGCTGAGGACTGCAGAGCTGGATGCAGTACTCCAGGAGAGGTCTCACCAGAGCAGAGTAGGAGGGCAGAATCACCTCCCTCGACCTGCTGGCCACGCTTCTTGTGATGCAGCCCAGGATACGGTTGGCCTTCTGGGTTGCGAGTGCACATTGCTGGCTCCTGTCCATCTTGTCATCCACCAGTACCCCAAAGTCCTTCTCCACAGGGCTGGATCTCAATCCCTTCATCCCCCAGCCTGTATTGATATCGGGGGTTGCTCTGACCCAGGTGCACACTGGCCTTGTTGAACCTCATGAGGTTCACACAGGCCCACCTCTCCAGCTTGTTCAGGTCTCTTCGGATGACATCCCGTCCTTCCGGCGTGTCAACTGCACCACTTAGCTTGGTGTCATCTGCAAACTTGCTGAGGGTGCACACGATCTCACTATGTCATTGATGAAGATATTAAACAGCACTGGTCCCAGTACAGACGCCTGAGGGACACCGCTTGTCACCGGTCTCCATTTGGACATCAAGCTGTTGACCACTACCCTCTGGATGCGACCTTCCAACCAATTCCTTATCCACCGAACAGTCCACCCATCAAATCCATGTCTCCCCAATTTAGAGAGAAGGATGTTGTGGGGGACCGTGTCAAAGGCTTTGCAGAAGTTCAGATAGATGACATTTGTTGCTTTTCCCTTGTCCACTGATGTAGTCACTCCATCATAGAAAGCCACTAGGTTGGTCAGGCAGGACTTGCCCTTGGGGAAGCCATGCTGGGTGTCTCGAATCACCTCCCTGTCCTCCATGTGCCTTACCATAGCTTCTAGGAGGATCTGTTCCATGATCTCACTGTATCAGAGGTGGAAGTGATGGGTCATCCTATAACCTTCCATCATTTCCTCCAGGCCAGAGGTAGCAGAGATCACTTTAGGGTCACAACTCAAGGTAAAATGTGCTTTCCAACCCTCTCCACACCAGTCTGAGCAGGAGGCCAGAGGCAAATAGGGAAAGAAATTAAATATCTGCTCACCTCTACACAGAAGTCAGGGCCAAAAGACATGAACAGAACAAGAAGGGGAAAAATATCTGTCAGTGCTACATCCTCTGTGAATACAGGACTTCAACTCACAAGGCAAGTTCCTTAGCACCTCTCTTAATTCCTGAGCCAGCAGCAAGGCGTCAGTCTGGTCTCTGTCTGTGCAGACAGATTTCACTTTCAGATGAGCCTCACCTGCTAATCTCTGGCATGGGGCACTACATGGTGGGGCACCCCATCTGCCTGAACCCACTCCTTTAAACAAAGAACTGCTCTGGAGTGCTCTGCACCCACCAAAAGACTTCCCATGCCTATCAAAATCCAGCTTGCTCCTCCCCAAGTCAAGTTCCTGCCTGCTGTTAAAACAAATAAATAAATAAAAATAGAAACCCTCAGCATGAGCCCCTCTAAGGCTGACATCTGCTCACGGGTGTCAGGGCTGCTCCGAGCCAGGCTGCAGCTGCCCATCTTTGAGGCTCCTCGGCAGTTTCTGACCTTAGAGGGATCACTGTGTCCCTGACATCTTGCACAGCAGTGCTAAGCTCCTTCTGATTTTCAGTCAATCAGCCTAAAGGTTTTAATCTAAAAAAGAACACAACCCTGTAGAGAGAGCCACAAATTCAGATCTCATCAGTGCTTTAATTACAACTGGGTTATTTGACTTGTTTGTAGCTCTACCAGTATGAGATAATTACACTAATGGGAAAACAACACTTATGGTTGGAAACACCATCAACAGGAGAATAATCTATAAAGTCAAAATCCACCCAGAGAACACTATTTTATTTCAGAATACTATTTTATTTCAGTTCTCCTCCATTACAAACTTCTGCAAGAAAACTGTAATACAGACAATACAGGACCTGCCTCTCTGAGACTTTCCCAGCCCAGTGCTGGGCCAGGCTGTTGCCACCATCTCTGGGGACAGGATTCCTCCCGTCAGTGCCAGACTGGGTGGTGAGTTAAGCAGGACCATCATTGCTGGCCAAGGTGTCATGCAGAGCAGAGCCCTTGGCACCTGCTGCACCTCTCGCAGAAAGCCAACAACTGCAGCAGGGCCATGCTGCTGTGAGGAACTGAGTACAGATGTCGAGAACTGGCAAAAAATTCACCTTATCTCTGCAGAATCATACAAATGTTATAAACTCCACCCTCTCATAGCAAAACCAGCAGGAAGAGCACCCGCAAAGACAGCACTAAATGGATGCTGTTCCACAGGTCGAACCCCTACCTCAGACACCTCACACCTTTGCAAAAAATATGGGGCTAGAAAAATTAGTCTATTGTAGACAGCTGTATTTGTTTCATGAACCACTTGCTCATTTATTACAAAGTAGATATAAAAGAATCTTATAAAAGAAGTTCCTTTAAGATGCTTTTGTTAAACTATTAAGCTTCTGAAGAGCTCTGCCAAAGCTGGCAGCGTCCATTGATCACCAAGACAGCTACTTTTTCAATAGTCCCTCAAGTGTTCAGCTCTTTTCTTCCTGTGATTTCTATTCTGAAGATGTAAGTGATGATGCTTTTAGGGTCAGCAGGCACACCAATAACTCATTTACCAGTATACTTCACTCATTCTTCTGCATCTTATCTCAGCCCAGAAAGACCTGGATTTTTGTTTTCTTTAGCTATTAAAGATTATATATGTAAACAGCATCAAAGCTAAGTGTAGAAATCACTGAGCATAGGGCCATCTGTTGCAATGAATTTTCAGAGCATCAGAGGAGGTAAAATATTCGTTTGTCATAAATTTTGGTAAGGTTTCTTACCGCAAAATCTTACATTTCTTCCCAGCAGCTCCTTACAGGAGAAGAATCCCAATCCATCTCACATACCAGTCAGATGATATTTCTCAAGATAGTTTGAATACTCAGTGTCTGCTACAAGATCTCATGCAATGCAACAAATTAGGGTCAGAAATGCAGAATAAAACTATATCAATGGAAAAGTAGCTAAGCAGATTATAATTAAGCAGACTAGAATTTAGCAAGAGTAATTGTATTAGCATATTAATATCAGGGTTTAAGTAAAAGCTTGGTGAATACCGCCAAAGAATATCACAAAAGCTGTAATAACTACCCGCTGTCTGGGTCTCAGGTTTTGATGTCTTCTAGAAGAAACAGCTCTACCTGCAGTGCACGCTGCCACTGTGCCAGGGCCTTTGCTGCTTCCCCCAAACCATTGGTCCAGTCGAGTCTGCAGCCAGCGCCAGTTCAGCACCAACTCCTCAAAACCAACCCACGAGCTCCACCACGCTCCAGCCTTCCTCAAAGCCTAATTTTTCACTCAGAGTCTGCAGCCCAGATGATACCAGGTCTCCATAAGAAGACTAACTCATTTTCCTGCTGGGTGTCATGCAGTACACTAAAACAATTGTGTCATTCAGGGAGAGGTAATGTGCATCAATTACTATGACAGACAATGAGAGATTGACCTAATATGTGCATTAATACAGTACCTATTAGTTTCTAAAAAAAATGGTAGTTTAGATTCATTGTTCCTGCAGTGTATTCCATTTTCAAACATAATTAATTCCACAGTTTTAAGTGCAAAAGCTAAAGCCATTCAAAAATCAAATCTGAAAAACTTATTTTTGATTCTATAGCAACAAGCTGTTCTCTTCGTAGTAAACGTCTTGGAAGAAAATTACTTACCCTCTTCTTTTTTTGCAAGACAGAGAATTGCAAGATCTTGCAGAGAATTGCTTTACAACTTGAATTTTGCATGACAAGTTTCAGAACCCTTTGCATTTATAAGGTCAAACAAACAACTCCTGAAAACAGTGATTTAAAGTTTAAACACCAGCCTTATGAAACAGATGGTGTGGTTAGATTAGTTCTCCTGAAGTCCGTAGGACATAATACATTCCGTTTAAAACATCTTAAAAGTCTGGCATGTGGACAAATATCCACTTTTCTGGAAGGTGATACAGTTGGTTTCTTCTTACTGTCTCAAACATGCTGAGAATTTAGTTTCTTATTACTTGAAACTGTAATTTTTAATTTGTGGCAAAACACCAATAATTGTAACAACTAATTGGTATCAATAAATTTCTCAACAGGTGCATGACTTATTCAGTACCTGCCTCCAACTTTCCATCACATCCTCCTCTCTACACACCAGCTCCCTAGAGGGGAGCTTCCCACGGTGCCGAGGAGTGGCAGCGCTCTGTGCCTAGTCACTACACACTGGATGGCAACGGCACACATAACATTTCGGCAAAAAAATAAAATAAAAAATAAAATAAAATAAAATATTGCTTAACATATAAAAATTAAAATCCAGATAACTATTTGTTATTAAAAATATCTGCCATTAAATAACACACGCGTGCTCAGTGCTCTCTGGCTCTGCTGTACAAGCGCTGGAGACATGAACAGAGATCCTGTGGGATGCCAGCACAGCACTGAAGTTTCTGCCCCACAGAACTTCTCTTTGCTAATTCAAGAGGCTTTTCTCTTTCAGGGCCTACAGTAGAAGAGTATCCTTATTCCATATGGTAAAATACATGCTCCGTGCAAAACGCCGCAAGTTTACTTGCTATTGAAGTATGAGATTTAAACACCATATCTTTCACAGGAAGCACAAAACGCAAAGCATTGCTCGGGTGGCAAGCAGGAATTTCCCATGAAGCTGGAATTGCCCTTGAGCTTTCAGCGCTGTGCCCAGGAGGAGGAAACGGGAGCAAGCCCCTGAGCCAGCCAGGATGACGAACTGGTAGCATCAGACCTCCAGTGCCACTGAGCACAACCACCTCTATGGTGGGCTGAGTATTATTCACTTTTCCTCTCTAAAAAGCGAAGGGTCCCGTACCGGCTCTGGCTGCGGGGGAGCTGGTTTTCCCCCCGCCAGCCTGCGGCGCTTTGCAGGGCTNGCGGCCAGGACAGCCGGCCCGGGCTGGCCGGGGCTGTTCCGTGCCGTGCGGCCTCTGCTCGGGGATAACAGCGGGGAGGAAGGAGGAGGAGGGGGGCGTTCGGTCTTTGGGACGTCGGTCTTCGGGAGCCGCCGCTGCCCGTGCTGGGGCCCTGCTGCCCGGGCGGGGGCTGGGCGTCGCTGCTGGGGAGGGTGGGGAGGGGGATCGTGGTTGTCCTTCTCCCTTTGGTTCCGCACGTGGTCTCTGCTTTATTCAGCTGCCTTTGTCTTGACCCGCCAGGTTTCTCTCCACCTCCTTTTCTCCCCCTGCCCTGCTAAGGAGGGGAGTGATGGAGCGGCTTGGTGGCACCCGGCCTCCAGCCAGGGTCAAACCACCACATGTGCTTTGTAAAAAGAATGTGGGGACTGTATGATTAGGTGAAAGCAAGCTTGATTCTGGCGTTTACTTATTAGAGGCAACCGAAAAAAAAAGAAAAAAAGATGCTACTGCAGAACTTTGAGAAGATAACCAAACCGCTGATTTACAAATCCCTAGAATCAAAACGGGAAGCACACTGACCAACACCACACAACGAAAAAGAGACCAGCAACAGGAGGGAGATACCATTCAGACCTTGGCTTGTAGACTGGGTCAACACAATCTGCATATCTTTTGTGGCTAGAGGTGTAAATTAGCACAAAGTACATTAGTGCAACATAAACTAAAAGTTGTAGATTTACAGCACGTTGCTCATTGCAATAGCTATCCTGAGCCCTGAGAGTACGTATTCAAGTGGTTATCATAGATAACAGTCACTGCTGTGCATCCACACCCTATTTTACCTGCACTTTGTTCTCAGAGCCTAGCACAGTGTCTGCAGCAATCGCGTTAAGAGGAGGTATACTTTGTGTACAGACTACATCCATAATTCATGCTCTTGGCAAAGCAAGTGAGTTTTAGAATCAATATAAAATCTCAGCTCAGCTCAATAATCAATAAAGTGTAAATCTCAGCCTTTTGCTCCTGGGGATGATACTTATTTGATTTTTTAAAATATTCTTGTTAATAGGTGGATTTGATTATATAAGCATCGCACTGATTGTACTTTGTGAGGTTTATCCACTGGTTCTGTGGACTTACTTTCATGTTTATTTGGGTAAATAAAGCTGAGATCTAGGCAAGATCACAAGACAGGTTCTGATGAACAATCATCATTCTTATCAAATGTAAATTGCACAGAGAGTGCTTGACACAAGAAACTCATTGCAATGAATTACTATGATCATTGTTATTTTAAAATGAATTTTGACAAGATCCATTATTGGTAAGCACCATTAATTTGTTCTATTCTCCTAACTGTTTTTATGGGACACTGAAATTGCATGTCATAAAAAATGCTCATTTTAAAGTATTATTAAAACTTAATACAATGGCAGTAAAATTATCCATACTATACAATGTGTTCATTGTTATGAAAAACTGGTAAATTGCTAAATACATAATAGCCTCAGTGAGAAGGAAAGGAAATTTGTATTGCATAGGAATAAATCTACTTTACAACATGTTATCTTATTTCAGTATTTCCCCTAGAAAACAGAAATGAGGGGTACAATAAATTAAAATTACATATTTTTGCAGGTACGCAGAAGTTAATGACATATTGGAAATTTCTATTTTGCATTAATATTTTCTCTAGAAGTTTCATAAACAGCCAATGATCTTGTGATGAGGCAGTAACAATGTATCTGTGGGGATATCTGGACTGTTTTCATGTATCTTCCTTAGAATAAGCCAAACTGGGAATTCTTCTAGTTGCAGACAATGAATCAGACCTGGATTAGTTGCCCACCTGTGGGAATGCCGGCTGTGCGTGTCTCTCATTTGTACATGCACAGAGTGCAAACGAACACATTTGCACCACTCCAGCAGCAGCCCCTTTGTTCTAATGGAAGCCTCAGGATCAGGCGCAGTGCAATCACCTCCCTAAATTAAGGAAATGCAATTGCCTGCTGACAAAGTATTCAGAGGTGAACAATTATACTAAATACAAGCAATGCCAGGGGAATGCTTTTCCTAGCTTTCAAGGCATGAGCATATTCAAGAACTACTACAGAACTTACTCCAGATACCTGTGGGAAATGCTGTTTAAAGAATAAGCAAGGATCATGTATCAGAAAATGTGCATTATTCATATAAATTAACATTAAACTTTAGCACTTTGGACCATACCAGTGAGCACCACGTAATATAGACCATAAAGATTCAGATTAGATGAGTCCCAATACTGAAACATACTGGTATCGGATCTTTGCTCTAAGAGGGGAGGAAACACTGAGGTTTTATGGAGAAAGCGCAGTATATCAAATGCCACAAAGCAGAATATGCCCAAACTTTAACTAGTATATCATAACATCAGCCTCTCAATACTTGTTTACTCTCTTGGAAATTATCCCTTTTATTTGCATTTAACCGGGTCTTCTACAAGACTGCATCAATACAGGATCAATCCAAAAGGTCCCTTCAAAGAATTTCCTTGCCTTCACAAACAAGATGCTGGACTAATAAATTTTCCCACCTTTCAATATATTTTGAGTAACCTGTGGAGAGGAGCCTAGAGTATAGTCCAGGAAGCACTGGGGGTATTTATTCCACTAGACAAATTGATTCCTAGTGATACAGTAGCAGTCGCATACTCCAGACACCAACACATTCCCTTTTCCCTTTTGTCAAAAGATCTGCAAGGCTGATACATAGCTATTATGATTGTAATGATGAGCAAGCTGATTTTAAATGTGAATGCTACAGGCATATTTGGTTGCTACAACCTGTTCAGATGAAGTTATTGATGCTATTGCATCTATGCATAACATCTCTTGCAGTAAATAATCTAAAGATGCAGCGAGGAAAGCCTCGTATACAGTATTACTGCATCCCACAGTGCTCCTTGGGGAATGGAGATCTTGCATCCACTGACAGAAGCCTTGGCTTCTCTTAACCACTCTCTGAAGCTTAATTTTGCATGGTCACCACCTATACATATCAGAAACATCAAAAGAAAACTTAGCAGCAAAGGAAGGAACAATAGATATTGATGATATCTAATCAGCCATAACCTCAGAGTTTTGCAGTCTAAGTGGAAGTGGAAAGGCCAGAAGCTTTAAAAAAAGATAATTGCTGTTCCAAAAAAACATTTTCTTTCAAAGAAAATAAATCAATATACAAACTCTTTCTGTGCTGACATTTTCCCTCACAAACAGGTGACAGAGTAGAGGACGAATTGCAAGTGAACACTTACTATATCCCTCTGAAGAAGTCCTAAGTGATTTTATAAAAATTGTATTCACCAAAATAAAGAGGTTTTCAGCTCTCAGAGAATATCTGATCAGTACATTTCAGCAGTTCTATTTTCCAGTTGAACACAAGAAGAAAAGACAAGAAAAAAAAAATCTGTTTAATTAAAGATAAAATAATTATTGCTGAGCAATCTGAAATAAAAATCATTTGTCTGGTAAACAAGATGCACAATAACAAAATAAAATACTACTAAGTTATAGGTCATGCGACTGTACATCTCATTAGCAATCCAAAAAAAAGCTTAATAGTTATTTCATCACTTTAAAGATATCACCAGCTCCTCAGCAAACATCATTTGCTTTGCATAGTCAGAGAGCTCAGCATCACTTTAACTTGTTAGAATTTCCCCAAAATCTATAGTGGATTTCTCGCAAGTAAAGCCAAGCACTTTTGCAGCAGTCCAGAAAGAAAGAGATAAGCTACTAAAAATCAGTGTTTGATAAAGTGTTATTAACTTTATTCCCCGAGTTCCTTTTGCAGAATATAATACATAGAAGTGGCAAGAGTTTCCTCAGTGTACCACAGAAAGCAACACATTTGAGACAGAGCAAAGATAAAGCATTTCAAGACTTTAATACCTCACACAAGCATGTGGCTTATTATTTTATTTTTGACCTAAAAAAGTGGCATTCCTATGATCAGGATATATTCAGTGCAGTGCTGGATGCAGTTGTTTGTATTCATTGTATTTTTCAATGTGTTACAGTGATGGAAGAGAAAGAAAGCCTTAGGAAAGAAAGAAGGAATAAAACACAACTTAAAAATAGGTAGCAGCCACTCTAAGCTGGGTTTTTGACCCTTTATTATTCTCCTAATTCATGTTAATCTCAGGAAGAGGAGATTCCTCACCAAGGAATTTAATAAGAAGGTAATGATGTGAAGAATAACGAAGCAAAATGCAAACAGATTGGTACTGGACTTTCTGACTGGTTGGGATGCCACCATACGTGGAGCAGAAACCATTCAAAACACCACAACTCCAGATTATTGGGTATTTTCATCATTTCGATCAGATGGATCACAGGTGAGACATGACCACAAGAACATCCACATGAAGGAGAAAGAGTCAGCAGTGTGGCATAGTGCAACTATTAAAACAAAAGCATATCTCCAGTGTGATGAAGGCAGGACACTCCCCGTAGTAGTAGGAAGACTGAGGCTACCTGCTGATATTCAAAGCCACACTGGTAGTTGCTTTTACTGTGCATGGGGAACAAGTATTTTCCAAAGACTGGCAGTCCACTTACATAGTATCTGAACAAAGAAAAAGGAAGGCTGGAAAGGGGGTATTAATGACATTCAGGTCCCATAACCATTGGCAATACTTTCTCTCATAGATCCAGCATAGTGCAATGTATTTCTTTCCATTTTCCATGCACAGATGTTAACTATGGGGCAAAAGTACAAGGGAGAGGACTAGCCGAACAAAATAACTCGTGGTAGAAGAGCATGTGGAGAATGGCACACAGCCATTTGCCTAGTTGTTCCATGGACATTTAAGAAGGCAAAACATTCAACATGATATGCTGAGAATGAAGCCTTTGAGTTAGACAAATGAACTGGAATCAGCAGTCTCTCATTCCTCAGCCTCAGTTTTACCATGTTTGGAGTCTGTTGCTCCCAGTTGTTCAGTCCAAAATCTGCTGGTTGTGGGACAAAGCCAGCTGTCAGAGCCACCGTGGGACAAGCCTGAGGCAGGGCTGTGCTCCATTCCCCGACTCCTGAGTGCTTGGAGCTATCTTGCAGTCAGGCTCCTGGTCTCATCTTTCTCATGCCCGGCTTGTACTGCAGCTATGCAGATTTGTTGACTATCCATAACTGGAAATATAGATTTGATGATAGATATCTGGTTTTCCACATATGCTGGAGCTCTCCCTGCTCAGTTCTTCCATGTACCTGTGTTCATTTCCTCATTTCTATTTTTTGTTCCAAACCCATTTCATTGCTGTTGTGCAGTCTGAGTCTGGCTCAGCACTCAAGCACTGACAAGTACATAGATTTAAACACGCACCTCCAGCCTGGTGGAATTCTCTTCCACACAGATCTGATAACCAGTTGCTGAAACCAATTCCCAAAAGAAGCATCAAATTCTCTCAATTCTGACATTTTCAAATATAGGGATACCTGCCTTGGAGATGGAACATGATGGCCTCCAATATTCAAGAAACCATACAAAAAGAGACAGGGTACCCTTAGCCTTATAGGTTGATTTATTAAATGTTCACTTTACCCTGGTATTAGTAATCACGTGGGTATGCAAGCTTTTGTAATGCTGCTGCTCAAGTTCAGAGCAACTTTCGTTGAAGATGAACATATTTTACACAATAACTGGAACAAAATTGAGCTAGCATTTAAAGTGGATATTATGAATGCATCAGTTCTACTCTGGTTCAAGGTTTATATTCTTTTACAGCTTAACCTTAGATAAGAGAACTAACTTAATACAAGAATATGCCAGTATTTATTAAACACTAATTTTGAAAAGGCTTGAATAATTTATCAAGGCTTCTTTCCTAAAGAGATGGACACAACTGTGTAACTTTTAATTTTTAAATTTGTCATCACAAAGAACTCCAAACACACATTTTCACACAGACGTTATCATAGCATTCTGCAATATGGAAATATCTTGCAGGAGGATCTATAAATGTTTATCTTTCATAAATATGAGCAAATAAAGGAAGGATCTTGGTGCCAGAGGCATGGACACATTCTTAGACATTTAAACATCTTTGTGCTGAAAAGCTTAGGGCTTAAATGGGAATGGCAACAGATGAGCCACGCTGAAATATATTGAATGTGATTATTTCTCTCCTCAAAAACATAACTCCAGTTAAAGATAAGTTCAAATGTAGATCAACTAAAATCTGATTTTTAATGGATAACTGAATACCAGAGTGGATGAAACTTCGTACTTAGAGCTCAACTCCTCAGTACCCAGCACTGGCAGCATGTACAGTCAGCCAGCCATCATTTAAATGCCCAGCACTGGCACACCCATTTAAATATAGTCATCAGTGGGAGAAGTCCTAGCAAGTTTTACCACTCTGTCGTGAAGATGACTTCTATTACGGGTGTTTAGCTGTGCTTAGCTGTGCTTTTTATTGCTCTAGCAGTTATAAAAGATGAGCTTTTATAGGCTCAAATCCACAGCATTCAGTGAAGTTATTTTGGAGCCCTGCTTGTACCAAATTAGTTTGGGGGGTGGGGGGTGAAGCATATTTCAGAAATCAGCATAACTTCTGTGTGGCAACAGAGTTACCATGCTATCCCCTAATTAAGGGACAGCTTTACACTGTATAATTATCAAAAGTGATACCACCAAAATAAAACAACAATTATCTTGAAAATAACAATGGATTTAAAGTAGTTATGTAAACATACAAAGTATTTCATTGATAACAAATATGAAAAACTCTCTTTTTTGTAATCACAGAAAAGTTCCGTATGACCTATAACCATTTATAGGACAGCAACAGAAGACCCAGCACCTGGGATAAATAAACTGAGCGGGGCGAAACAGTAATAAACGACACACACAAATGGAATATCCACTGTACACAAGGGACAAGAAGTCATTTCTCTACCTTTTAAAAACACCTGACACACAATCCATCTGAACAGGTAAATTGTTCCTAGCGTGGTTATGCCCTTTTCAAATTCTAAAACCAGTCACAGCAGAACATGATGGTTAGGAGCACAAAGTCCTTGTTCTCACATCCTTACTTCCCAATAATCCAATGCCCTTTAAAGACAGTTGTGAACCCACGATGCTCCAATCTTGGATACTGCAAGGCAACTCAGTTGCAAAGCTGGTACTGCTGCAGTGCTAAGCTGTACTGCTGAGGGACGCTGCGACCTTGGGTGCACTCAGTGCCTGGACCGGGCTGCGTCCATTGCCCATCGCCATTTCAGCAGCCATGGAAGAAAGCAAGTTCAGTTCTCCACTCTGTCCTAGACCTACTGCATAAACCTGGGCAACTAACTCAACCTTTCATTGCTGCTTTAGTAGGATGGTGATGCTAGCCTTGCCATGTTGTGAGAGAGTGAGTATGAAGGCACCAGGATACAGCGTGTACGATGCAAAAGGCACCTATGGGCTTGCCTGTCTTGTATATGGGAACTCTATCTTCCAATCAAGCCATTCAGTTTGCTAAAGGAAAGGCTACCGGGTCTGTATTTGCAGTCTGCAGTGGGTCAAGGACCACAACTGAGAGCAAGATTTAAACCTACAGAGCAGCTGGATCGCTAAAAGCACCAGAGACCTCAAATGAGACGTTAGTTTATATTGTTCTTGGTGGATATTTAAGCCAGGCACATGGGATCCACACAGCCCAAAAGTTTCAAAACAAGCAGGGAAGGCCCCAGCATCGAATGTTTGCACACCGACAGGACTCAACCGACAGCTACAAATATTTACTCTTTGCTTCCTCCTTTGAAGCACATGAAGCTTTAGTGCCTGATGGAGCAGCTGTCTCTCACACACACAGAGAGTACAGAAGAATTTCACTTCAAGATGAACGAAGGATTACAGGATTTGGCTTTTCCTCTTTTCTAAAGTTGCTTTTATTACAGCATAAAAAAATCTATAGGTTGCTCTGGGGCTGGTGCTATATACACATATCTGTACCAGACTTATTACTACTGGGATTCAGTGTTCTGCAGCAGATTGGATTTCCTCGTATAAAAGAAATTAATCAACAAGGAATGGATAATACGCAGAAAGAAGGATTGCATCTTAATTCACATACTAAGATGCCTGTTGTTTTTCTATGCTATTTACAATAAACCTTGGAGCTGCAAAACTTGTATGCAGTCTTTGATGTTGAAAATGTCCTGGTTTCTGTATTGCCACATGTAATCAAACAGATTGAGGAACTGATTGCTTTGAAACCAGCAAGTCATGATTTTATTAAAAATATTTAAGGAGGACTTCAAATATATCTCTACAGACATTCCATCCACCTCCGCCATGAATGAGAAATATGATTATGCACAACTGCCTGTATAGTTCAGCATCATCTGCTCGCTTTGCTTTCTTCCCACTGATAGCCACAGAACACAGATATCTGTGTAACAGCAAGGCTGTGTAAGGGACAAACCTTTATTTGAACCTTTCAGTGGTATACTTAAATAACACCAGCTCCCAGTCAAGCCCAGAAGAATTCAAGTTGCTTAACAAACCTACTCTCCAGGAATTAATTTCCATGTACCTCCTTCTGGAACCAGCTAATGCCATGTTAGCAGTATCCTTTTTGATGATCCTCTACCACCTTCCCACTCAATCCTACTCTGCTCACACATCGAAGGACAAGACAAGCCATCCTAGCAACACTGTCACCAAAACTTAACTTCCATTTGCCTTTCACTGTGCCCTCTCAAGATGTTCAGGGTCATAGCTTTTAAAATTACAACCCCTATGCTGCAAGTGTGATCCTTGGTGGGTTTTGGTCGCCCAGGGCCATACCTACAGCCCCAGTTGGAGCCATACATCAGCGCATGATACAGATGACCAAATCTGCAGAGCCTGCACCAGCATGCACACTTACTGAGGAGAAGAGGGTATGTTTAGTGACCTTTCTCACGCCTCTGCCTACCCGATCTACATGACAAATATTAATGAAGCACCCTTTTCACTGAAAGGAGGGGTTTGCTGCCAAAAGAGAGAGAACAGAAAAAAGAAACCCAGAATACCACTAATAGAGATTGCAATGCCTGCATTTAAAAAAAAAAAATACACATATGCAAATAAAGCAGGCTTCTGAATAGGACCTGTGAGACAAGCAAGCAAAGACAGGTGTCTGCAAAGGAAGGATAAAAATCAGCCTCAGGGTGAGCATGGGAGAGCCTCCAAACAGCTCCCTGGCAGGTCCTGCCTCTCCTGAGAGGAGCGTCAGCCAGAAGCAGCTGATTCCAGCAAGCCTGGGAGGGAAGCAGAGCAGAAAGTTGTGCAGGTCCTGAGATATTTCTTTCTCCAAGAAACTGGCCATGGACCCCTCCACATAGTGACTTCTGAAACAGAGGCTGAGGATGTCGCATCCCAAAGGGGCAGCTTTTGGTGTGTGGTTAGAAGGGAAATGATCTTGCAGATGAAGGACCATTAACTTCTGAACATTTTTGAGCTGCCATAGAGATGTTCCCTTAGGATATGAAATTAAATGCAAAAGCGGCTGGGCTCAGAAACAAATAGCTGTCTGTGAGGACTATAACCTACGTTTTTATTTTTTTATCAGTATCAATGCAGAGTTGGACCACATCCACAGAACATTCATACATACTTGGTTTCTACCGTCCTTCACACTTACTCTCCCCTACCCTTGAGCAAGACAAATGGAAATTTTCATGAGACTTAAGAAAGTCTTCTAAGTATAAGCATATCCTGTATTGGGCAACACTAGCATGACAAACTGACTGCCTTACTCCTCACACAGAGCATACAGCAACAGCTCCTCCCTCCTGCTGCATTGATGGGGCTGAAGACATCTTTAGGGCCTCCAGGGTTGGAGTCGTGGAAGAAGCATGAATTTACTGCTTTGTATACCTGCCTGTACAATTTGCTATGCACAGTTCTCCTCCTGGCTCCTGTGATATGTATTTCATAAAGAGTAAACTACAGTTTTACTAAAAACTCAATATCAAGATTACTTTGAGGGGGAAAGTCACCCATTTTTAGAGCTGTTATCTTAAAATTAACACCTTCTCAGAGAAATGAGCTTATTCCAAGGAAAGCAGCGGATACAAAAGTCAGCAGCGAATTCAAAACTCAGTTTTGTCACATTTTCCATGCAGAAATAGCTATTTTGTCAATGTCAGGAGAATTTGACAGTGATGAGTGAGATTTTGACAAGAGACATTTCATGCAATTTTTGTCTTTAAAAAGCACTTTTTTTGTAGTTATAAATAGACTCAAAACCACAGAAATTATTTCCGTTATTCTGCATCCTTGGCAAGTTGTTGCAAGCGTCTCAGCCCCAGTTAGTGCAGCAGACAGTCAGGGAGGCAGCGCCCAGCTCCCATGATGGCCATCGCATGCTCCCCGCACCACAGCCGTGTTGTCAGTGAATAACCAGAAATTCAGCTGGTCACAAGGAGGTGGCATTTATGTTATTTAAAGACGAAATAAAAAATAAATAGCAGTATTACACATCACACTGTATGTCAGCAATTATGTTCCAGAACAGCAGATGATTCATTCAAATCAATATAGGGAATTATTTGAGAGATTATCAGTTAAAGAACAACTCAATGAGAATAAAAGAGAATACCAGCAGAACAGTAATGATTTGAGAAATCACATTTTTCTTCACTCTGCAAGGACTTCAGATTAAGGCCTGGACTGTACTGCCTGGGACTGCCCTCTTCAGAGGTATTTTATTCATTTATATTTATGGCCTTTGAACATTGACTCTCCTATGCTTCCAGAAAATTACAAACCCGCAAGCCCAATAGTATCACACACAGTATGATGATAATGCCCACACACACTAGATTAGTCACCTGCAAAACTTTTCTAAGAAAAAAACTTTCAAAACAAAGGAGTAGAGGTATCCTATATCTTTAATGATTAACATTCATAATCAAGAAGCCTTTCCTTTTTTAATTGCAAAATACACTCCCTGAAGTAGAAGTACACTTGGCACAGCAAATTTCAGCCCGAAGCGATGACTCCAATTTCTGAATCATGTACTTTCAGGAACAAAGCAAACCATATTAGTGGTTGACGGTAGCAAGATGTTCTTGTTTTTTGACAGTAGAAATACACTCTTTGTTACAGTCCCTTTGACAAAGCAGTAGTTGAAGAACAACAGCTGCACAAAGTCTGCAGGCTAAGAAATGCCTCATGTACTTGGGTAAAAACAAAACATGAAGGACAAATGGAAGCTGTGGATTAAGGACAGAGCATATAATGGAAGGATATTACAGTACACAAACCAGGGAAAATTATCTTGCTCTCTTCTGCAGCAAGGACTTCAGACAGATGTTTTAGTTATAAAATGTGCACCAAAAATCCAGCAAAGGGACAATACTCCCATGTTAGCACTAAACCAAATAAATGTTTGCGTGGTGTCTGCAATACAGATAACCCTAGGGATGAAGCGCCATACAGCCGTACACCGGCACCCCAAATCAAAAGGATTTCTGTTTGAAGTGGAGCTGAAATTTGCTAGGAATCGCATATTATCAATTCTAGGCACACAAACCTTATCTTCCCAGAAGGCTCAGGCAGCTTTGTAAAGTAGAAAAAAAGTAGAATTTTGTGAAGAAAAAAAAAGACCAAAATTATATATTTTAGATGCTTCAGATTTTATATTATAAAAATCTTGGGAAAATCAGATTTTAAACACAATTGGATAAATGGCTGTTGATCTTTGCAAAAGCTACCATTACCTACTGAAATCTCAGGAAAAAAACAGCTCCCAAGATTTTAACACAGTAAGTTCAGGTAAACATTAGAAAGAGCTCTTCAGCCTCAAAAGAATTCCCAAACTACACAACCCCTGAAGTGCACCTGCAACAAATACTTGAGAAAAAACAGCAAGAGTGATAACTGCTATGGAAGAAGTCAAGGTAAACATAAGGAACAAACATTTGTCAAGGGAAGGGCAGGTTTTATCCAAACATAATGGGAAGTATAAGGACGGAAACTGGAAAGGGAAATAAGTAAACACCCCTAATAAAACTGCAACAGATCCTGTTCACCGGTTCATTCACTCTTGCAGCACATCCACCACCAGGGCAGTATGGATGCTCTCAGGCACCACTCTGTTGCTCAGGCTGCAGATACATTCCAGAAAACTCAGTGGCTGTGTTTCAGCTTTACATTATACAGTGTGCAACCCAGTAATAATAATAATAATAATAATAATAATAATAATAATAGATTTAATTCTGCTTGCCATTTTCTTTTAAATGCACAGACTTCTTTATTCCCACTTACTTTTTTGGATTGCATCCACCTTTTTCTCTGGAAGCATCTCTGGGGCACTTTCTCTGCAAAGACCAGTGTAGCTGATTGCACATTGTGTTTTTGTTAACTGGTGAGCTTCTTTGCTTCTTCATTCCATCTTATTCTCTGCTTATTGTTTTTTTTTCCAGCAGGAGGGGGCACATTAAGCCAGTTTAGTTAAATTTGTATTATTCTTACTTCTATATTACCCATATGCTGTACTTCAACAGACATGTAACTATCGTTAGAAGCATTGGCCTACAATACTAATAGCATCAACCATACAAGGACATCCCAAAGCTTTATTAATGCAAATGAAACATTTTGAAGCAGACCGAGCAGGATAAAGTACTGTTATTATTATTTTCCAGAAGTACAATGCTCTTTGGCATTAAAATGCCATCCATTTGGATTTTGTAACACTGCCACACTGACCCACGTCCTTTGCTTCTACTGAAGCTTAAGTTTTTTAGTGAATTTAAAAATATTCAAGGCAAGAAGGTAGCTTACAGCTTCCCAAGGCAAGTCTGCCTTGAGAACATTGTATTTCAAAATCAAAATCACTTTCTGCTTTCCAAAGCATATAATTTACAAACAGTTAAGGAAGATGCAGGACATAAACTGATGCCACATGTTCATGGGTGGCGATCTGTCTGTGTGGAGTTGGAATGAGACCCTTACATGGACAGTGCTTTCAGCTGAGCATGGTATTGACAGAACTGAAAAATGAAGAATGCTACTCAAAGGACATTGATGCATAGAACATTTATTCAGTCTCACCATAACAAGTGCTGTATAAAAAAAAAGTAGTTGTAATTTCAAAACTGTGATCTTAGTATAAAATCCTATTTGCAACATACGTAGTGACCCGTAAATCTGATGACAGTTGTTTAAAGGGAAGTAAAATCTGGGGAAAAGAAAATCTTTCTGATAATTTTATACCTATTAAATCTGTGAGCAACATCTAAGATCACTATAGCTTAAAGTTGTGAAAGAAAAAAAAAATCTTCACCCATCTTTCCTTTCTTCATTTACTTAATATGTGCATTTCAAAGGGGTTTTTTTTAAAGCAGTTTCATTACTTGCCCAGAGTATTTAGCTAGAGATTTTGCTCTTGGGAGAAAACATTCATAAGCATCAGCAAGATAATTTTATATATAGTTAAAAACATTATATTTAGAAGATGCTCCAGCAAAAAGATATGCTAAGAAATATCAATTTAAAATAATGGACATTAACAAAAAAATTAACTCAAACCAGCAAAGAAAAAGAATCCTTTTTAAAATCATTGTGTCCTGGAGCAATCCTGGCCAATGGAGTCTGGATCCTTATGGGAATTAGCACCTAATTTTGTGATTTTGAAAGAATTTTTTCCAAAGCTCACTCACGTCAGTGACTGCCAAGTGCTTAGGCTTTAAGGCCAAGAGTAGAGAGCCTAAACATTTAATGTGGTCTTGCACATAGTATGACCCAGGAACCTTTAATCAGTCTCCTGCAGCTACCCTGGAAGTCAGTAATGTGCTGACCTTCAAAACTGGTATATTCCTAAGGACTTCTAGTGATAAAGATCTGCTCTGTTCTTAGGTAAGATTTTTTTAGGGTTATACTTCTTCCAACATGTATTAGTCTAATTTTATCTTCCGTCCATGGATTTATATAGTTCCACTTTTGCCTATCAGTTTAAAAAGCCTCCTGTGACCATAAATCTCCCACCATAGTATTTATACAGTTCTGATAAGTATCCCCTTAACCTTATTTTAACTAGACTGAGCCTCTCATTAAAAATGCAGGGTTTACAGACATCCAGTCATTTTTGCAGAACTTTTCTGAACCCTCTACAAATTGCTATAATCCTTTTTTAAAACGTGTTAACATCAGAGTGGGGCTGAATGTCTAGGCAGCCGTGTCATCAGCAGGGTGTATGGGAGCAATAATCTTTCCCCACACAGGTACATCCAAGGGCTGCATTCAGTCACACAAAGCCAAAGCTCACATATGGCTGGGTTTCAGCACGACACCCAAGTCCCTTTCAACACCATGGCACCCTAAGATCGAATCCTCCCACCCTGCAGATGCAAGCAATATTCTTTGTTCCTAAATGCATGACCATTGTTTTGGCTGCATTAAAATGCATAGGAGACTACACCGATTACAATGGGCTTTGAATCAGACTTCAAAAGAAAATGTGCTGTGAAAAATGGGGCTTTCCAAGGACCAGAAGACAGGCGCGTTAAGAGCCTATTCCAATAGCATTCTGCAGCAGGAAATACTTATCGAGGCCAAAATGATAGCCAAATGGTAGTCTGCACCAAGACCCAGCAGGAGCTTTCACAACCCAACCGATGAAAGAAGCAATCAGGAATAGTGAGCTGACACCTATTTGTTGACAAGGAATATCTGCACCTGTTAGTACAGCCCTATTTTAGGCTTCCAGTTCTGGCCATGTTCATGCAAAAGTACACCCTATCTCATCTATTTTAATCAATGCAATAAGTTAATGAAAAACAAAAAACCAACACAAAAACCTGACAGATGCTACGGAGAGGATGCAGAAGAACAGAGCTGATCTACACTGCTGAATGGAAAGATTCCCTCCCATTTACAGAACAACAATACACAGCTACAGTTTTACAGATGAAAAACGGAAAATAGTTTTACTTGGTATGTGAAAACAGTTCTAAGATGCAGAGTTGTGGGCATTTCACAATAGTTCCAGAAAAGGTTACTGTTCTTGCATCGCATAAGCAGATGATCAGCAAATCCATGACCTGACCACCCCACTCCACACTGCAGAAACTCCTGCTGCTCCTAATTTCCAGGCTGCAGGACTTGGGGGCCCGATTCTGCTATTTGAACATGATCCAAAACCTGCTCAATAATGAGACCCTCCCCTCCTTGGGTTCAGGGCGCCCTAAGGCAGTCCTCAGGCTATGGCTGTGTGACTGGCAACGTAGAAAGGAGATTCTGAGCACCAAAACCTCATGTTCATAAACCAGAGTAGCTGTGATTTATGTGAAACAACCTCTTGGCACTGACCACTTTCCAAACTGATGATTTTCTTTCAGGGTTTTTCAAACGTAAAGTGACAGCCATTAAAAAAAAAGTGATAAGAAAAGTAATACCCACATTATCTCTGCTGTCCTCCCTCTTCCACCTACGGGCTTTCACTGGTTGAAGAAATTATCTCACCTCTCCTAAGACAAGGCTCCTCCCTTTCTGTGAAATGTCTGACCTTAATGTCTGTCAGAGCAGAGATGCCAAACAAGATGGACCTGAAGCCTTCTCCAGCCTGGCAATTCTTGAATTCCTACACTGTTTGCCAGCAAACGAGTAACTCCTCCAGCTTTTTAAGCAGTAATAAATTCTTCACTTCTCCATGTCCTCTGAAATAGCATGTACATTCACATATCTCTCAAAGCAGTAATTGTGCAAGTTAGTAATTCTTAATAATTACAATGAGGATGCCTGGACTATTCCAGGCTACCAAAATTGAAGTCCTCATACAGATGCAAATATCTTATTTTTAGAGAGATGCAGAGCCACATTTTATCTCACAGTCTAATGGCTCTTTCTTAAAGGGTTGCAAATTCTCTTGTGCACTGTGTTTTTGTCCTGCTAATGTGGCACTTACTTACAAAAAGTGGTTACCAATATAACAGTATCTGTAAAGCTTCACAAAGACAGGAAGGGAAAAACTGTTCTTTCAGGCACAGTACTTTTGTCTCTACATCATTAAAGTAAAATTTTTTTCTGTTACTGATGTTCTCCTTCAAAGACAACAGTAGGGGTGGGACTGAAAGGAGGGAGATATTGCCATGAGCAGTTTATGTTATGTCAGGGTGCAAGCAGGATGGGAAACATTGATGCTAGTCAACCATTCTTATTCATCACAGCACTAGGGACACACAAATTGCCTCGATATCTCACAGGTATATTTCCATGCTCAGTGATAGAAGTTAACCCCTCACTCCAAGGTACACTTTGTGGTTAATCCATTTTTCCTGGAAACAACATATTTTCTGTTTAACTTTTTTACGACCGTTGTAAATCTTTTCAATATGTCAATCTTTTCAAAATTCTTTTCAATATGAACTTCGCAGACAGGCTTTTACATGTAACCCAAGCACATCCTTTTGATAATAGCAAAATATTCCTCCTTTCCTATGGATATAATTGTTACGGGCACGACCGCTTTAAGGAACACCAGCCAAAGGAAATTCCTCTCCAGGGGTGCAGCAGCTGGCTTCACCAGCCCTTCCAAAGCCTTGCAGGCTCCCATCAGGTTTTGGTGGCCACGTAGCCTCTCCTGCCACCACACTGCCTGCCTGGTAGGACACACGATGAGCAACAGTCCAGAGCTGAGAATGGTCTTTAATGACAGCACTGTTTATGCACCTGACAGTCTTATAATTTGAGTTATGTTGGGGAGTTTCCATGGAAACAAAACATGACACTAAGAAATAAAGCAGAAAACAGATTTGAAAAGAGGGTCCCAGGCTGTAGCCCACTGACAGTCTGGAGGGACTCCAGCACTTGTCACAGCAATGAGAGAGGAAAATAGGGATAAAATAATTCCTTATGAAATGGTATCATCCTGTCACATTTCAGAGCTACTTCATTGGTGATGAGCAGTTTGGGCAACAGCAACACAACCTGTACCACTGCCTAAGCAGCAGCTCCGGACATGTAATAGGCAACGGAGGCAGCACTGCTCAAAGCTCACCCACAATCAGTGCGGACTCACAGCACTTTTACGTCAGATTCAAACATCTTGGAAGCAAGCTTTGATCTGCAGATTCAAATGCTAGGATTTCCAACTTCCGCATGACGAACAGTCCTGCATGGTACATGAGCTATGATCTCAGATGCCCTGCTGACAGCCTAATGAGAAAGCTGGTTTGCTCAGGCTGCGCGTCCCAGACAAGCAAGCATGGTAACCCTTGGTATGGAACAACCGGCCGTTTCTTACTTCCGACCACTCCGAGGCATAAGCGTAAGACGGCTGGTAATCACCATCATCCACTTTCATCATTTGCTCTTTTGCCACAGAGCTAGAATTCTCATCTCAGCCCAAACACTCCAACCAGCCAGAGGAAAAGGATCACTGAAATGCAGCAGTTGTTAAGAGAGAAATGTTGAAATCTTAATGCCATCATTACAGCCAAAAGCAAGTGAAGAACCATCACCTTTCTTTTCAAACACACCCACCACCTGAAAACTATTTCCAGAACGAGCTGCACTTTGTTAGGACCAACCTCATTGCAGTCTGGATGAAAAAGTGGGAGCTCCAGCCCATTTTTGCTAGAAACCCTGTGCCTAAGGCATAAGGAGCACAGCACCAGTGCCAGTGAAATTGCGTCTCCCCCAGCCCTAAGCGATGTCAGGATGGGACAGAGCTGAACAGACTCCTGCTGCTCCCCAGCTCACTGAACATAGGTATCACGCTGGCAGGGTGCAACACTGTGCTGCATTACCAGCCCTTAGGCTAGCTGCAAAAAAGCTATTTTCAAACCGCCTCAGCTCATAGCTTGACTCCTGAAAGCTATATAGCCATGGAGTTCTTCACACTCTTCTGCATCCTGAACAAAGATGCAGCACAATCTGGCCGTTGTCCAGACAGCAAACATAGAGCTCGGGAAGCCAGCATGAGATTTTTCTTAGAAACCTGATAAAGAACAGTAAGTTCAAATAGGGAGAGAGAAGAAGGTCTTGACTTTGGACTCATTCCACCTACAGTAAATCTCTCACTTGAATGGTTATATATACTGTTTTCTTGCATTTATCTGATGAGTTACTGCTCTTTGTACAATAAATTCTTATTCAAAAATAACGTTGTTAAAAGTTTTCAGGAATACCTGTGCAAGACTCTACACCCTTAATTTCTGAACTCTTTGTAACTTCTTATTCTATTTGTAGAGACACATGAGCATGGCTCGAACGTGACAAGTCTGAAGGATGAAGGTTCTTGCAGGAAAAGACTGGACTGCTAGCCAGGAAACTCACAGTCATTTCTCAGCTCTGCTGAGATGCTCATCCTTGACATATCATGCCTCAATGCTTTGCATGCCTCAGTTCTCCAATGATAAAATGAGATCAAATACAGCAAATGTTGCCAGCAGAACTCCCTGAGGCACGTCAAGAGGACAGGCCCTTGGGGACAGCCTTCCTTTTACTCACCCTTGGCCCTTCTCATCCTCTTTGATTCTAAAACCTTCTAGCTGGATATGGTATTTAGCATAACAAGGGATCACAGTGCTATAAAATAGGAACAAAAACAATGAAGTCAAAGATGTACTTCAAAAGAAAAAAAAATTTCACATCCCATTAGGTTTCTTCATAAATATCAGTTAACATATCCTATAATAATCACTGGATTTTCAGTTCTGTCTTGAACTGGAACAGTGCATTCCAGTTTAACACTCACTTCCACTTCTGCTAATGCTACCTGCACCCTCACATACCCCCTCCAGGCTTCCTCCACACCTCTCCACCTGAACCATCTGTTTCCCATCTTTGGTCCAGCCAGCACTGACAGTGATATGCTGGGGATGATTTACACCATTTACATCAGGCAAGTCACGCTGAAGGGAGTTCACTACATCTTCGGCTAACAATCGTCCCCCTTTCAGGAAAAGCAAAAGTTACAGTGAGGGCAAAGAGGACAGTTCCCTGTTTGGGAGCACCACACACAGGGGGTTCAAATCCAAGAACCTTACACCTCTATAAGGTCAAGGAGCAGTAGTCACTGAGCATGCCCCTGAGCATCCTATAGTAGGTCACAATATCATATATTCAGATTATAGTTGAACAACAAGTACCACATACTTGTTTAAGAGACGCATGAATTATTGATGATGTTCAGGAGCCCTATTAAACTGTCTAGTGGGCCAGCAAGAACATTCAGTAGTTCAAATGCATCAAAATGCATAATAAAGCTTTCTATTTTGAAGTTTGGCCGTTAGAGAAAAGAACCCTGGCAAATATATAATTTTGTGTAATTTCACTTGGATGCTCACTGTAATAGCCGTAGTATTTATGACACTATGAGTCATACCCATACACTCCTCAGATAGCAAAGACACCATTATCCACACTATCTAAAATCAGAGTCCTTATGCAGGAAAATATTCTACTAAAGGCAAGGCCTGCTTATTTGCCTTAAACTATAGACTTAGTCTATAAATATGTACTATTTCTGTACATACATCTATGTCAGTCATGAAATGCTCATAAATAAGTGTTGTAAAAGGAGAATTGTCAACATTATGAGAAACACCTTCTAGTAATTCTTGTTTAAATCCTGCCTATAAAATTGATAATTCAATTAAATTGCCTTCTTAATATGAGCACAGACGAACCCTCGTCATGCAATAATTAGATCATAAAATAAAGCCTCTCAGAAAAAAAGACTATTGCACATTCAGAACATGATATCCAGTCTCATCCTGCCAGCATTTGTGCATTTCGTTGAGTGCAATCAGAAGACAGAAAACAAAGTTATCATCTTTATTTTGAATGTAGGGCAGAGTGGGATAGAGCTGTTTTGAGGGACATTTTCAGTAAGTTTGAGACAAAAGAGGTATTTCTCCATTCAGCTCTGGCAGGTATTCAGCTGCAAACTTGAGAAGTTCCTGCACTGAGGGTCAGCCCCTCTCTCTCCTTCCTCCTCTTCACATAATACTGTGGCTCCTGAGGTTGTAACCCCTTGCTGATTGTCAACACAGTTTTCACAGCTACCAGAGACCTTTCTGGGTAAGACACTGCACACAGCTTCTAGGATTTCACACATTTATTCAGTGCTGTTAATAATCACACAGTGTAAACCTGAGCAGTAAAATATTTATTCTGAAAGACTTGATGTCTTGATTTAAGGAACCCTTCAGTAGCTTGGGACTCACAGACCACCTCAACCACTGCAGTTACAGTGAAACACGGACCTGTATTTGGAGAGATGTTGTTGCATATGATATTCAAAGACGTTTAACAGGACGTAGCTGCTACATAAATATTATGTAGCTTTTATTCGCTAAATCCACATACAACTTCCCTTTTTAATATCCTTCCCTCCTTGCTTGCAATCACCATCCACATAAAAGTCACTAACTTGGGAAAATGTTTAATCTGGAGATGTTATATTCTATGACAAGCCTCAGAGATTGCACAGAAATTAACCATATCATCCAAAAAGTCAACCCTCTGCAGAGCTCTGCCATGAGCAGTAACTGCCCCAAACCCCAGGAAACAGATTACAGAATCTGTAAACACTGAGCACTCTCAAAAGCTTTTCTGATAGCCAAAGAACTGTTAACAAACAGGTAACAACCTCAGAAGTCATTAAAAACCTAATGCATTTCCAGAATTACATATACCCCAACACTACCATTGCAATGAATTTCTATATAGCAGTACAGCAACAGCTATTATAAAAGATGGGAGCAGCAACTCAGGCAGTAATTTGTCCTTGGATCTTTTCCAGAGTCAGCATCTACATTTGTGTGAAACAAGAAGGGGATAACAGGGCCTCTTGTCCAAAAGGAGCTACCTCTTCCTATCATCTTTAAAAAAAAAAAGAGGAGGCCTCACTCTTTTCTTCTATTTCCTCTCCAATCAAAAATCTATCCTCCTGACTAAACTGAACTATCTTAGAAAATTATATCAAGATTTTCAAGCTTGACCTCTCAGCTGCCCATCTTCAAAGAAACTGCTGCCATTACAACATACATCCAGCCCCTTAGGATGCTTTCCATACTATTAGGAAATCTAGTGTTCGATTTAAGTATTTTCTCATTTTTCCTCAATCAGCCAGAAGCAAAAAAGAAGTCCCTGAGCAACACATAACGAAAGAGAAAATTCTCTCTATCTCAGCATGCACAGTTTTCTCCCAGATATCTCCAAACAAAAATCAGAGGTGAATGCAGCTCTATAATTATTATTCACAAAGTGTTTCCAGTGAGCTTTTTACTCATCTCTGGGTGATGCAGTCTTCCACATCAATGTAAGGCAACATTGTAAACCCGCTTGCAAACTCTATAGAGGGTTCTGAATTCATCATTGCTTGGGGCAGTGATGTGGCTGATAGTCATCTCCTGATCAAAATTATCTTCTGGAATCCATGGCCTAGGACACAGCCTATACACAAATACGTTGATGCAGTTGTAGAGCAACATTATTTAGAGAATAAGAAGAGGTTGGGGCTTGTTCCTTTGTTTGTTTATTACAGATATACTGAGAGTCTTTCATCTGGATTCTGTTTTTTTTGTTTTAGTTCTTCCTTCAGCCACAGCTAATAACCAGATGACAAACAGCATTAAAGCTACATGACTAGCTAAGCTTGTAAACCCTTAGTAAGAGATCCTCTGGACAGCACGGAGGGGCGTGCTGGAAAGCATTACACAAAAACTTAAATGTTTCTTTGTCTTACAGCTATGGCAGGTCACTTCTCCTAGCTTCGTCCCTCCCAGGAGGGGCTCAGGAAAGTGAAATCCATGAATATTAAACAGAGAACACGTTGCTGAGATAGGCACAGATACCACCTCAGTTCTCCATCGCGCCATTCTACATAGGCCAGTGCTACAGTCAAGGGATGTTTGTAAGGGACCTCACTGGCTATACTGGTCAGGCAGGGTCATTAGCAAAACACATGCCCACGTGCCATCCCACAAGCAGCAGACTCAAAGGAAATACACAGAGCCACCGAAGACCTGCCACCAGTATAATTAGCTCAGCGGCATGACATGAAACAAAAGTCTTTTTTTTTTCCCTTTCTTTTTTTTTTCCCTACAAAATGCCAGTACTGTTGAAGCAATAAACACCCTGCAAGTGTAAAGCGCAGTCATTTTACACTGCTCTGCAAGTCACTACGCAACAGTTAGATGTCAATGTGCTGAACTTTGCATTCTTCAGTGAAGTATGAACTTTCCTAATATATTGTAAAAATAGTGATATCAAAAATGTGAAGATATCTATAAAAAGCTGTATTTCAAAATTTAAAAAAATCAGGCAGTTAAATTCTTTGTACCCTCAGGAAGAGTGGTGACAGTAAGCAGTCTACTGTAGAAACAACACCCTAAAGTTTGGACAGACTTAAAAATGTTGGCTTAAAAAAGGAACCCCAAAATGTGTGATTCCAGTTATGAAACAGTAAGAATCCTTCTCAATCTGCTTATCCATGCCCAGGTGTCTTCTCATGGCCTGGGACAATGGCAGAACTGCCTCTCACGCTGCCACACACACATCATCATATGCATTTACTGAAGAGTTTATATGGCAGGACAATAAAAAAATCACTGCAAGCCTTCTCCTCCCCCTAAGATATACATTAAAAAAATCTGTGACCTTTGAAACCGTATTTTCTGAGAGGTGAGGAGAGATATAAAAGGAGTCACATGAGCCCAAGCAGCCCAAACAGCAACAGAAGGCACCCCTGTGAGCACACGGAGCTTACTGCTTCAGCAGGGAGGGGGGAAACTTGCCGTCCTGGGGATGTCTTCTCCCAAATTAGCATCATTAGCACAGTATCCACATCTGTTCTTTGCCAACGCACAGGAGGTCTCACTGAAGTGCTGCAGGAAGATACAGTATTTGCCTTGCCACACCTGAAAGAGCCAGGGGAAAACCATACCTTATCCCCTGCAACTCTTCAGAAAATTAATTGGAAGCCCAAGGTGAGCCAAGCTTCTCCAGCCTACTTTGACAGACTACATCAACTCAAAAAAAATCCAACACAAGTTGGAGAAATAAAAAGAGAACTGTCATAAAATCTACAGCTAGCAGCAGCCAGGGACAAAGTTTAAATATCCAGTTAATAGCATCTATTACTTTCAGGGCTCACCACAGACTAAAACATTGCGTCTCGCCTTGGAAATAAATACTGCTTCTCAGGCTGAAAAGGGGACCTCATCCAGCACTCCCATGGGCTGATACTGTCGATATAGCAACCTTTTATCATGACTATGCTCTAATCCACATTCCAATACTTAAAACATTAAAAAATGCACACTTCTCTCTTAATATATATAAAGGTGTACTGGAAGTTAGTAAGACTTGTTTGTTCTAATATTCGGACCATGACTAGAAAGCACCTGCACTGTAAGATGGCAGCAATAACTCCAATCTAACCAAACTTGGTTTGCAAGTAGCACAAGGTTATCACTTCAGCAGAGGATTTTACAGTATAATGTCCACACAAACAGTGAATAACATTTAGAGAAATAAAGAGCAGGGGCAATAAACACACACACACACCGGTACAATGGCTTTCTACTACTTTTTGGCATATTTATGATTTGGTTTAATATAAAGTTAGGAGATTTCTTTTTGCAACATTTATTTTTATTCAGCTTTTAGAAAAAGTTACATTCTTTTCTATGCACCGTATCAGCATTAACAATCATTAAAGTAATATCCGCTTAATGTGCCCTTGCTCATCAGCCTAACTTGAAACACGGTCTGACTTGGCAGCATGATGAGCAGTTAGATCCGTGTGCTTTCCATTGTGGTTAGGGGTATGTGCCGCTGGACTGCATTTACATACATTAGAAAAGCACAGTTGTCCCTACTGTTAAGATAGCTCTAAAACATTCTCTTAAGAACAGAATGAATCAACCCAACCTAAAAATGAGTCTAAACATTCTTAAACAATCATAGCATCTTCTTTTTGAAGAAAACCAACTTTTAAGCATCCAAGGCTTGAATATTATTAAGACTTCTAAGAGAAATAGTCTACAGCCCCAACAGAGAACATATTTTATTTAAATTAACATTACACCTAAGAGCTTTAGCACATATTTTCTTCTTAGGCAGTCCTTATTACTTTGTGACTGTTTTGTATCAACCCTAAATAACACTCTCACTAGGTAAATGTGACCGTGCTATACTTACAGTTGATTTATACAGAACTAAAACATATATCGGTAGGCATGTTTCTACCCTGAGTGTCTACAGTTCCCTTTGGCATCAAAGGAATTATGTGCCTTTCTGCCCTGAATTTATAACAAGCTAATTTACTTATGCACACAAAACTTTGCACAAAGTTGGAAACCTCCATGTGGGAAAGGCGCACTGCCTCCTTCACCCTGTTCTCCTGAACATCCCCTAAAGCCACTGCTAGGATCACTTGGCATAGCTCATTATAGGCACTCCTCTGCTTCTGGGAGGAGCAGAGGGGGGGAATAGACAGGAAGAGTAATGTCCAATCTTATTCAACAATCACATGGCATACATTGGAGCGGTTAGAGCTGTAGGGACTTATGGACTCACCTATATGAACAGAAGAACCCTTATCCTTACTGGTGAGGTCAAACAGTGAAGAGCTGGATACTGAAGGCCAGTCATGTCAATAAAGTGCCTCTGTCTTCCCACTGGTCTTTTATATGTTATCCAAAGGAAGTTCCAAGGACTTCTCAAAAAATTTTGCAGATAGTAATGAACAAAGCAACAACCACAAAAGAAAATATATCACGTGAAGAAAATATGACTCTGAAATAAAATCATTCTATCAGTAAAGCTGACCATCAGCTGAGGATAAATCAAACTCTGGTAAGTGTGTTGGCTGCTAGAGTAGTGATGGTAACAGAGGAAGCACACAACTGAAGAACTAATAATTAGAGGTCTAAGGCCTGCAACATTGCTCCTCCAATTTAGCTGCTCAGTGCCCTGGATAATATATTCTACTTGTTAATAGAGATATTTTTAAATCAACTTCAAACCTAGCATTTTAAAAAATTCAAATATATTTTTCTACTTGCTTCACAAAGTTCAGACATTGTTTCAGATTTAAAGGAATACTGGAGAAGTTTTCAGAAAACAAATAATCTGGAAATAAAGAATGAACCCCAAAGTAACCAAGAGGATGCAGACAGAAAAATCCCCCCAAGGCCCCCACATACATCCTCTTACAACCTTGGCTGCTGTAATACACCTCAATGTCACACCATAGCGAAGTCCACAACCTGGTAACCCTCACAACCTCGCATGTGCTGTATGTGAAGCCCTGCATCTCCAAATCACTGATCGAGAAGAGCAGCTGTGCAGCTTGGGGCCAGCCCACACTGCCAGTCACCTGGCCACTGTGTGCACGCTGGTAGCGCTCCCGGCCTGCCCTGCCATGGGGCAAGCAGGACAGACACCTGTACCCTCTCTGGAGGTGAAGGATACTGTTTTGGGTCTCTCCCTCCCCTACGTGGCCATGATTTTCACAAAATATTTTGCAACATCACACTTCCAGCTATGTCAGCTTGTGTTACAACTAGCCAGAGCTTGAAAGCTAGAGGAATCTGTCAGGCAGCATGATCATATAAGGGCTCATAACCAAACACAAGGACTTTTCCCTTCATCTTGCCACACTGCAATCATCTCCTCAAGAAGCCTCCAAGGGAAAGAAACACAAGTTCCTACTCAATCAGGTGCAAGGAGCCCTGCAGACGAACACCAGGCCTGGCTCAGAAACAAGCATGGCGCTGCCATGGCTTTCTGTGCTAAGAAAAGACACGCCAGGCAAGGAGAGGACAGCGCTTTTGGAGAGAGGCAGTTATGCAAGAAAATTTGCCATCTTGTAAAATTATTCTGTCATCACCCACATGGTTTTAGGCATTATATCCCCCACTGGGCTGTGCTTAAACACATTCACAACACAGTTGGGCATACGTGACACGGATCACTGCCGGCAGGATATATGAGAGTTATTATATTCTCACCCTGTTTCTCATACTATTCTCTAAGCATCTGCTATTTGCCACTGTTGGAGACAGGATACCAGCCTGTCAGTAATTGTTATGTCAAGGAAACAAATGGACTGTTCAAGAAAAAACTGTGAAAAAATGAAGATGGCAAAAAGAGAAAGAAAAAAGTAATCAAGGTGGAATCATAGAGTCCCAGAGATAAGGGCAAAGGGTTCTACGTGAATCAGAAATACCAGGGTGAGCACTGAGGGAATGGGAAATAGAAAGCAACACCACAGCGATCAGAGGAGGAAAGGTTTTACTCCATAGTCCTGCTGGAAGGGAAGTACCTCAAGGGACAAGCAATGGAAAAAGATGATCAAGCTACGGAAAAGACCCGCATGCCAGCAGTGTGAGGTGAGGAGCTGAACAGGACAGTTTTGATGGACCACAAAGGGATATATTACTCCAGCAACGGTAAGTGGTCAAGATGCTTATCCAGGCTGGACATGAGCCCCAGATCAACATCACAGAGCAATTGCTAGAGGACTGAACTCCTAAGGAATGAAAAGAAAGTAATTAAATTAACCACCAGCAGGAAACCGAAAAATGACAAAAAGTATGGGGAAACAGAAGAGTGCTCAAACACCAGATTTGTGGTTTGCTTTATCTTTGTTACGGGTGATTTTATGAATACCTCAACAGCAACAAATCTGTTCAGTCTGTCCTGGAAAACAGCACCCAATGGCCATCAGGAAGCAGAAAGCAGTAGAGCTGGTTGCGACCGCAGGGAACCCTGTATCTGCATGTGATGGGAACCTCAGTCAGCCCTCTTGGATAATCCTGAAATGATTTTTAATACACTTAATAAAGCAGGCGGGAGGGGTGGGGGGGGTGGAAATAGCAGCTGTGCCAGCATTGCAGGCTTGTTTTTTGCAAAGAGTTCAGTGACACACCACATACTGACTGTAAGAATGTCACTACATGAAACTACTACAGAACACTTTAAAAATCACTGATAATCGACAAGATGTAATTTTAATGAGGAACTATCAGTGAATGGAAGTGCTTTTAACTGGGCCTACAGAGACAAGTTTCTCAGCCCAATGCAACTCAGAACTGGCTTAAGTGATAAATATTGCCAAACTCAGATGACTACAGCCAAACAACTCAGTCCCCTTCATACACCCAGCCCTGTCAAAAATCAGACACTGTAATGCAGGAAAACACAAGTCTATTTGTCTAGGATCAAAGAATGCAACGGTGAATGATCTACCCCACTTACAGAGGTGTGAACTGTATGTTGGAAATCAGAGGCTTAAAAATATATATGGGAGTCAGGGCAGATGAATGGAACATGAGGTCCCAGGGCCATGCTGGAGCTACAGGATCTCATGACACACTTGGATGTTTAAGAGATGCAATTTTGTTCAAGGTTAGAAAGGTGATGTTGTTTCTGCGTACAGTGTTAGTGAGAATACTAGTAGAATGTTGTGTTCTGCTGTCCCGGAATAGCCACCTCTCATGTCCACGGCTCAAAAAGATGCTGAAAAACTGGGAGAGAAATGCATAGGATTCGAGGGCCTGAAAACAGATTGTGTGGAAAGAGTTTAAATGATATGATCACTTTAGCAAAAAGAAGGCTGAACAATTATTTGTCCACATCATGGGAAATGATTTCCACTACTAGCAGGCTCCTTAATTAAGTAGACAAAGGCAGAAGAAGATCCCACATATGGAACAAGGAAATAAACTCAGATTGTATTTTTTTTTAAATCACTGGAAATAATTACTCACTGAAACAACTACCCTCAGGACACCTTTGAGTCCAAGTTAACTGTACTCTAAATAAGGCTGAATATGCTTCTGAAAGATAAGGAGAAATTGCTGGATGAAATTTTCTATAGCCTGTGTTATGAGGAGGTCAAACAACATGATCCGAACAATCATGTATGTCTTAAAGAACTGAGGACTGCTAGACAGTATTTGCCATATCCACACCACACTGCTCAGGCTTACACGCTTAAATGAGGTTTTATATTTGCACACAATTTTAAAAAACAGAGGTGATGATTAACATTTAAAAATAGGTGAGTTATTAAGGCAACAGACCACTTTGATATGGACATATTCACATTCATTCCAGCATTCAACATGACTTTATTGTCATAAGGCAAGCACATAATACTGGGTACAATAAAATATAAAAATACAGGCTTTTCCAAATAGACCCCATATCAAACCATAACTGTAAGAGTTTCAGTAGACCTACAATAGCTGTGTGCTGGTTTTGGCTGGGGTAGAGTTGATTTTC
>WAAD01003935.1:177795-194318 GCA_013389945.1 Fregata magnificens | reverse complement strand
ATAAAAGCAGTAATAGCAGTAAGGGAGTGAGTGGGTCAGCCAGCTTCCCTTTTCCTTTTATCTTTGTGAGCTGGAAGGTTCACACCAATACAAATGGGAACACCGATGAATGAGAGCTCTAATTTCACATGGCAAAATGTCTGCAAATAAACTGCAGAGCAGGTGTTCAGAGGAATTAAATGATTCAGAGTAATTTACAGTGGCAGGAGCATCAATCTGAGAATTGCTAAAATGCAGGTACTGAAACATCATATTTTATTACTTTTTCAGCTAGTAAATGTCAGCTGCTTTATTGGTTTTAACATCATATCAAGTGCACCAATAAATTTACAAAGCACACCATTTGGATTTCTAACAAGCATGGACTACTAACCTCAGATACCATTAATTCTGCTTCATTTGCCATGAAGTTAGAGATGTATTTTATTTCTGATTTGCTCCCATCCTAATCAGTTTCATAGCAATTTATAATACAGTTTCTATGTGTCTTGAACAAAGTGTTAATGGTTAATAGATCAATGTGCTTGTTTTGTTTTAGCTCTTGTTCTATTAACAAATATCTCTTCACTCAGATCTAGAAGAATAATAAAGCTGATTTGCAAGCTAACAGCTTGCCTTTCAAAGTTACATAATAGAAGGGACACCCCCTAAAAAAAAGACTTGACATTAAAATCATGAACTGGCTAAGCAGTCAATTAAAGGCATGATAAATGCCAAAATCAATTAAAAGAGATCACTGTAGAGCTTAAATCTACAGCTAATGAAAAGGGAATGTTTCCCGTTGCTAAAAAAGGATGAAAAAAAAAAAAATCGTCAGCATGGCCATCCTAAAGGCATTTATTTAATGCAGAGTAAAAAATTCATGAAGTGTTTGAAAGCAGAGTTTGACATCTAATGACAAAACATCAAACCAAGGGCACTAAGGCGATTTTGATGCTCTGTGAACATGACACTGACCCTCTCTGCTGACACTATATGTTGCATTACAATTCAGGGCACTCTCCCATTGCTGAAGCCCTTTTCAGTCATGGCATATTATTCTGCCAAATTGCATGATATTATTATGCATTGATTGAGTCTCTCACATTGGAAATATTCCAGAGCGCACTCTCTATATAACTCTCTGTCTAGGAATTGCTTCAACCAAGGGTGATTTGGAGGTGTCTTCAGAGGCAGGAATATGCTCACCTTTTGCTTTTTACAGCATTGCTGTGAGTCATACTTGAGCTGGAAGGGGGAATAGTTTTGGATTGCTATTTCAGGGAAAGTATGGGTGGATGAGGTGAATTGAGTGTGGGTGGTGGGTCAACATAACAACTAATATAAAAACTTGCCCATGACAACAAGTGGGTAGAATCTATGGGGTTTTATGCTTGCTAGAGAGACTAGTGAATTTAAAACTAGCTAAGCTGTTACTTCCCTTCCTAACATAAAGGAAGGGTGCCATCTAATGAGCACTAGCAGCAATTCCTACCATACTGCAAGTTTTTCCTGCCTTATAGGAATAAACTTTATTGACTACGTGACAGTTTGTTTCTATCTGTAGGTTCAGCAGCTCAGCTACTGTTGACCTTGACCTTAAAGTAATTATTGGTATTAGGAACTGGCTCCTGACAGGTCACATGAGGATAAAGATGTTGCCTATGAGCTTTTAAATGTCATCTGTGTCTATTTTTTTTTTTCCTTCTTGCAGCCCAGTGGGTATTGTGAGGGTGCTTTTGTTGTCACCTTTATATCACCTTTATCCAGCTTTGGATACAAACACACTAACAAGAATCTTACTGCAATAAAGAAAACCACTGTAACCACTCTAGGGAACATATACAGGTATCCATTCCTTGCAATTTCCACCTAGTGCTGCACAATGACATTTTTATCACAGGTGTGGTTTTTTTGTGTAAATCACCTTCACAATGAAAATCTTGGAGGCTTCTAAGAGTGAAGAAAGCATCAAACTATGGTGCCCAGTTTGAGCTCTCCACAACTCCTGTACCAGCAGAGTCTCTTGTATGAGCCATTTGCTACTGCTAGGACATTAGGAGCTCTCTGCAGTGTGTCGCAGAGGTCCACAGATGAGCCTCAACTGACATCCCCGTGTCATTCACTACTCAGCGTGCTCTGTCAGGAGCTGTGAATNNNNCTGTTTCCATATTTGTGGCATACAGAAAAAGAAGTGAGAGGCATAATCTGCAACAACAACAACAACAAGAAATATATTAATAAGAACTTTCTAAATGTAGGGATAGTGAAGTGTTGAAATTAATTGTCTGGGACATTGCTCAATCTCTATCTTTGGAGTCCTTTGAAAGCAGGCTGGGCAAAACAGCTGATAGGGTCAGAAATTATACCTGATCCTACCTTGGGACAGAAAGATGGACTAGCTCATCTCTGGAGGCCACACATAATGATTTTGTGCATGCTTCTATCCTTAAGGGTATCAAAAATGGAAAAGGGGCAAATTGTAGAGATTTTATAAATATCTTTCAGATTCTTTAAAAAAAAAATAAATTATTTTCAAAATGAATCTAATTTATCCCATGTACTTGTGAAAATGTGACTGCTTTATTGCCAGGACTAACACTCTTTTTTTGTCTAATAGAGTAAACATTACTGACCTTCAAAATATTTCCCACCTCATGGCCATGTTCTGAAGCATTCAAGGCCCACAGCTGTATAAACTGTTCATCACCGTACTGTAGTTTCAAGCTGCCACATTTAGGCAGTGGCTTGCAGTTACAAGTAAGGTCATTCCATCTCCTCTCGCTTAAATCTCTCTAAATTAAATTCTCTGCAAGATCAAATATTAATTTAGGAAGTTATTTTAATTTCAGTAGTGCTGTGATCAAGTGACCTCTAAAGGTACAAGTTAATATTCCCAGGTGCTGCCACTACCCTTTCCTTTATTTTTTCTGAAAACAAAACGGAAATTACTGCCATTCTTTTGCCTCTTTAGGGACCATGATGCCAATGACTAGCACCAGCTCACACAAAGGACTCCCTCTGGAAAAAGAAGTAGCTTTTAATCCAGCACATACCACAGATAGACTCTTACATTTTGTTTTAAAGGAGAGATTCTTCAGACTTTCCACTCAGCAGGGACCAGGGACATCCCTAGACTGAAGGATTTGTTTTTCTTCCTTCATGGTGTCCTCAGAAAGTGGTCTCAGGCCCTTTCTAGTCAGTCCTTGCTGTTCATGGGTGCCTGCCTCAGGCACTGAGCTTTAAATAACTTCCTAATCTTCACCACCCCATTCCAACACACATTTTTCCCAAGCTGTAGCTTCATTGCAGTTAAGGGTGATGAAACTCATCAAGCTCCAGCAGAAATGCCTATCTAGAAGAACGCCATGGGGAGGAAGCAGCAGTCTGCAGTGTATAAAAGAATGATAAAGCTGACAAATTCCTACGCATACTGTACTAAAATTTTGGATGCCTTCACAGCATAAAGCTTAAGGATCAGCAACAGCAAACTGGTCCTGCCACTACTGAGTGAAGGCTGATAACTCTAGTTTCACTTTGTGTAAAATGCATCTACAATTCTGTCACCCACAGTCCCAAATAGATTTTTATTTTTTCTTTGTCTTACAACCAAGCATCTTCACTCTAAACAGATGTTTCAGCAATGAATGGATCAGATTAATTGCTTGACAAGTCAGTGTAATCCACAAGAAGTCTGAAAAATATTGGGAATCACAGTGTTATTTACAGCACAGATTGATTCTGAACTAGTGAGTGATGCTAGATGTAAAATTATGCTCGGCTCTTTCTTCCCACAGCTGCACTGTAAAATATTTGAATTTGCTGCTGTGAAGACTGAGTCTCCACTCTTTGCAGCTGAATCAGGACAGTTGTAATCCAAATAGAGAAGACAACACGCCCATGTGCCTGGCCAAATGATACAGGTGTGTGTGACATGCCAGTCAGCATCAATATTGTGGCTGAAACTTTCTCATCCCCTTCAGTAAGCAATGCTGAAGCTCAAGATTTCTGAGATATATTATTAGTTGAGCCAAAGACCTACCATGTAAGACCAGAACCGGTGGCAAATATCCTATATGGCATGGCTACTACGGAATGAGAACCAAGGACTGTGTACACATTGCACATACTAACCACAAAGCATTTGTGAGCCAGGTTTTCCTCTTTTCTAGGGCTAGGGTTAAAGATGTAGCAGGTAGCTTCTGGGAGATGCAGCATCCTGCACCAAGCCAACTCCAACAACAAGCACAAAATTCTCCTCTCATTTAACTTGCTTTACACTCACATGGCAGTGATGACTACCTAGGTATTATTTGCAATTTTACTTCAGAGTGAGTGGGAAAGGTCCAAATGGATGAGGGACAAGAGTCTTACATTTGCTTGCAAATCCATCTCTCAAAGGTTTGTACTTGGAGGTCTTCAGATCAAAGTGGTGGAGCCCAGCAAGACTCTGGAGTTCCCAGGAGCTGAGCCCACAGGAATGATGACCTGTATCTAATGTGATGTTCAGTTCTCTACCTGTCTTTTTATGGCAGTGAAGGCAGCAGGAGTTGCCATTGCCTATAGGACTGGATGTTCCCTAGAGACGATGGCCCCGGACCTGTCAGCTTCCCACTTAACACAGAGCAGTGATCCAGGAGGCCAGACCTTCTGCATCTATCAATCAAGGTGGAGTAGGAAGTACCTCTGTCCTTTCAGTTATTACAACTCAGGTCTTAAATTATGTATTCCTGTGGCTTGAGAAGATAACAGAATGATCAGAATCAAAATCAGGTAAAGATAACGGATATAGTGAAAGAGACAAAGACAAATGACATGTCAGTTGAGGGTATTGAAAGTTCCAACTGACAGAGCATCAAGTAGGACTTCCATCTGCCTAAAGCTACAAGGCAAAAAGTGGCAGTCAGAAAAAATGAAGTTCCTTAGAGTCCCCTAATGAAATGGGATTCAGTGGGAACTAATGGTGGCTTGGCAAAGCATGATGACAGTCTTCCCATGCAGAGGCTTTGGCATTAGGTATGACTGCAGCATGTGTTGATATGGACAACAAATAACAAAAGAGACATGGACAATGTGTGGGCATTGAGTACTGTATCTTCTGAACTCTGTGAAAGTGGTGGGAAACTTAAAGACATTATTCTGCTGCACCTGTGCTGCCAGCCCACGCGTACTTTACAAATGACCTCGATCAGAAAAGAGGAAGAAGAAACAAAATACCTGTTATAGGAGATGAGTCAGTCAGCTTTGGATCCTATAGCAAAGTACCCCCCACAATGGCAAAGCAAATATTTTACCATAGTTCTGTAAACTATTAGGAAAATGGAGTTATGGAAGTCAGAGCACTTCAAAATAATAGTAAAGTGACTGCAGCATTATCCAGGCACATTGTTCAATTGAGGACTGTGCCAGTGGCATTACATCTAATGCTGGTTTTTGAAGTTCAAAGTACTTAAGTCAAATCCAAACCTTCTAGCAAATGCATATTCCAAGCCCACTGTTGTCTGTCTCTGGCCATCCAGGATATTATATTTGCCACTTTGCTGCACAGGCTGACAGCAGTGCTTTTTAGAAGAGGAGCTGAACTTTATGCTAGTTGGCCCTGCCAAGTTTCAAGTGCCTGCTGCTTCTGCAAAAGGAGGATATTTGGGATAAGTCCATGAAGGTTAGAGGTGCCTGAGAGTAACACACCCTTGCAACATCAGCTTCAGCCATAGATACGGCAGGAGGAAAAGGGAGGTGTGCTGCTGTAGACCAAGTAAAAATGTCTACAATCCTTTAATACATTAACTTAATTACATCACTCACTTGTAAACCAGTTCATGAATCAAGGACTGGGCCCCAGAAGGGGTCGAGATCCAGCATCCTCCCCATCCTATCTGAGTTCCCTAATGATGGGTAATGTGTCCTTTTCTGAATCACCATCTCTTTGTTGTTAGGTAGCTCCACAAATGGCAGCAGCCCCAATCCCAGCCTTGCTCATTGTTTGGGAGTCATGACATGCCCCAAGAAATCTGGAGGACACTGGACATCATGGAGGACACTGGACCCCAAGCTATGCTTCTTGGAAGACTACTTAAGGCTCCTCTGGATCAGCACCACAAGACATGACAAAGAGGAGTCCCGATCACTGTTTTGAAAGAACCCCATTTAGATCACCCCATTGTAATTATACAGCGAGAGTGAAAGGCTGCAGATCCAAAGGAAACAAGGAGTTTTGGAGTCTGGAGACACATCCAGCCCTCACTGGGCTATGCTGTAATTTTACAACCAGGCCAGAGGCTAAAACTTAGGTTCTAGGACATAACATACAATGTAAGTGTAGCCCTTGATATAATTTCCCATGAAGTAACAGTAAGTAGGGCTGGTTGCCATATCTTACCTTTTCATCCTTCTTTGAGCCTTGAGTGCCTTCCTGACAAAAGCAGAGGGGCATCTTTGCCCATGAAGCTCCTGAAATGCCTTCCAAACATGCGACAGGGGAAGGATTCACTCGTCTATGGGTGGTCTTTCTCACCTATAGATGACATGGGAAGGAACAGAGGGGAGACAAGTATTTTAACTTAGCCTAACTGTCAATGCAAAGTTGGGACTTAGGAGTTCTAAACCAGATTAGAGAAATCCTCTTTCAGAGACTGCAGACATCTGTCTCTGCAATTCAGTTGGTGGCCAGTCACAAGTGGTGTTCCCCAGGGCTCAGTATTGGGGCCAGTTCTGTTTAATATCTTTATCCATGATCTGGATGAGGGGATCGAGTGCACCCTCAGCAAGTTTGCAGATGACACCAAGTTGGGCAGGAGTGTTGATCTGCTTGAGGGTAGGAAGGCTCTACAGAGGGATCTGGACAGGCTGGATCAGTGGGCTGAGGCCGTCCAACCGTATAAGGTTCAACAAAGCTCAGTGGTGGGTCCTGCACTTGGGTCACAACAACCCCATGCAACGCTACAGGCTTGGGGAAGAGTGGCTGGAAAGCTGCCCGGCGGAAAAGGACCTGAGGGTGCTGGTCAACAGCCGGCTGAATATGAGCCAGCAGTGTGCCCAGGTGGCCAAGAAGGCCAACGGCATCCTGGCTTGTATCAGCAATAGCGTGGCCAGCAGGAGTAGGGAAGTGATCGTGCCCCTGTACTCGGCACTGGTGAGGCCGCACCTCGAGTACTGTGTTCAGTTTTGGGCCCCTCAGTACAAGAAGGACACTGAGGTGCTGGAGCGTGTCCAGAGAAGGGCAACGAAGCTGGTGAAGGGTCTGGAGCACAAGTCTTCTGAGGAGCGGCTGAGAGAACTGGGGCTGTTTAGCCTGGAGAAGAGGAGGCTGAGGGGAGACCTTCTTGCTCTCTACAACTACCTGAAAGGAGGCTGTAGCGAGGTGGGGGTCGGTCTCTTCTCCCAAGTAAGAAGCGATAGGATGAGAGGAAACAGCCTCAAGTTGCGCCAGGGGAGGTTTAGATTAGGAAAAATTTCTTCACCAAAAGTGTTGTCAAGCACTGGAACAGGCTGCCCAGGGAAGTGGTTGAGTCACTATCCCTGGGGGTATTTAAAAGACGTGTAGATGTGGTGCTTCAGGACATGGCTTAGTGGTGGACTTGGCAGTGCTGGGTTAACGGTCGGACTTGACGATCTTAAAGGTCTTTTCCAACCTAAACAATTCTACATTTCTATGATTCTATGATTATATCTCTAATATCCCTTGGTGGTTTTCCTGCTGGAGACATGCTAGCAAACACTTCAGAAATATTTTTTGACCATCCAAATGACCTCACTTCTCACAGATGTGCTCTTTTGCAGCTTGCAGCACAAGTATGAGGAAACTGCTTTCAGCAAGTTCACAACTGGCTTCAGTCCATCCCATTTATTCAGGCAGTAAATGGGCTCGATAAGCTGATCATTTTAGTGAAGAAAGGTAGGTGATGTTCAAGGCATGTGAATTCTTTTTTAGGAAGACAATGCTTTTATCTTTGAACTGGATCATGCTGCTGTGCAGAAGAATGTGTTGTATCTAAATGAGAAGTATCTGGTTCTATCTGATTTCATTCCATGTTTTAAATTTGCTTTTGCTCATTGTTGTTCTGAGTGGGAAGAAAAGACATTGTTTTTTTAACACATTAATGCAAACCAAAATTATTAAATATATATTTATAATACATATAATATATGTGCATATATTTATTTATATAAAAGTACTGGTGCATCTGGATAAAAAAGTCAGAATATAAAATAACTTTATATATAATAGCATTCTGAAATGAGTCAGTGTAAAACAAAACATTGAAATGCTTATTTCCTGCATAGTCAAAATGTTCCATTTCAATTGCATTAAAATTTAAGCATTTAGACACTTTTTTGGAATGAGACATGAGACTATAATCAACTCATTTTCATACCAAAGAATATTCCACAGAAGGCTTTTGGTTAGTACTAATTTTAAATTCCAGTTTTTTTCAGTGAATATCAATTCCTCTGGAACTATACATTTGCTGAATGTAACATTCAGGAAAATGCTCTCCCTACCCCCTGCCATGACATCTGAATCCTGGCTTGTAATCCCTATTTTAAGTGAGATCTGAGCAGTTTCACAAACCTGTCACACTGTCTTCTACTCTGTGATCAGCTCAAATGTAATCAGGTGCCTCCAAAGTACAGTGGAAGATACCTACTAACACATCTCAAGCTAACCAGCTGGACTTGGTGTTCAAATATCATAGAATCATAGAATGGTTTGCGTTGGAAGGAACTTTAAAGATCATCTAGTTCCAACCCCCCTGCCACGAGCAGGGACACCTTTCACTAGACCAGGTTGCTTGAAGCCCCATCCAACCTGGCCTTGAACACTTCCAGGGATGGGGTATCCACAACTTCTCTGGGCAACCTGTTCCAGTGCCTCCCCACCCTCATAGTGAAGAATATCTTCCTTATATCTAATTTAAATCTACCCTCTTTCAGTTTAAAGCCATTACCCCTTATCCTATCCCTACATGCCCTTGTAAAAAGTCCCTCTCCAGCTTTCTTGTAGGCCCCCTTCAGGTACTGCAAGGCTGCTAGCAGGTCTCCCCAGAGCCTTCTCTTCTCCAGGCTGAACAATTGCAACTCTCTCAGCCTGTCTTCATAGGAGAGGTGCTCCAGCCTTCAGATCATCTTTGTGGCCCTCCTCTGGACTCACTCCAACAGGTCCATGTCCAGCCCCAGACCTGAAGGCAGTACTCCAGGTGGGTTCTCATGAGAGTGGAGTAGAGGGGGAGAATCACCTACCTCGACCTGCTGGCCACGCTTCTTTAGATGCAGTCCAGGATACAGTTGGCTTTCTGGGCTGCAAGTGTACATTGCCAGGTCATGTTGAGCTTCTCATCAACCAACACCACCAAGGCCTTCTCCTCAGGGCTGCTCTCAATCCATTCTCTGCCCAGTCTGTACTGATACTGGGGATTGTCCCAACCCATGTGCAGGACCTTGCACTTGGCCTTGTTGAACTTCATGAGGTTTGCACGGGCCCACCTCTCAAGCCTGTCAAGGTCCCTCTGGATGGCATCCCTTCCCTCCAGCGTGTCAACCACACCACACAGCTTGGTGTTGTCAGAAAACTTGCTGAGGGTGCACTCAATCCCAGTGTCCATGTTACCAATGAAGATGTTAAACAGCACCGGTCCCAATATCGACCCCTGAGGAATGCTACTTGTCACCCGTCTCCACTTGGACATGGAGCCATTGACCACAACTCTTTGAGTGCAACCGTCCAGCCAATTCCTTATCCACTGAGTGGTCCATCTGTCAAATCCATGTCTCTCCAATTTAGAGACAAGGATGTCGTGCGAGACAGTGTCAAATGCTTTGCACAAGTCCAGGTAGATAACGTCAGTAGCTTTTCCCTTATCCACCAACGCTGTAACCCTGTTGTAGAAGGCCACCAAATTTGTCAGGGATGATTTGCCCTTAGTGAAGCCATGTTGGCTGTCACCAATCACCTCCTTATTTTCCATGGGCCTTAGTATAGTTTCCAGGAGGATCTGCTCCATGATCTTGCTGGGCACAGAGGTGAGACTGACTGGCCTGTAGTTCCCCAGGTCTTCCTTTTCTCCTTTTTGAAAACGGGGGTTATGTTTCCCCTTTTCCAGTCAGTGGGAAAAGTGGCAAAAATATCATAGAATCCTCCAAATAAGTGGCTGTTTTTGGAAGATTTACTCTGAAAACTGAACTCATCCTGAGACTCAGGAGGGCTGATACTCAGTGCAGCAGTGCCAAGCCTTTCTGCACTATTCTAGGAATGGTTAAAGGGCTCTAAAGCATGCAAAAAATGTCCTCTGATAGTCTCGTACACGGCTCACTTTTTCCCCTCTAGCATAAAACCTTCAAGCTTGTCATGCTGCAATGGGTTTGTGTCTCCTTGACCATCAGTACACCTAGCCTTTGGTCAGGCTATGGATGGCTGAAGATTGCTGAAGCAGGGGCTCAGGTGAGTCTGGAGAAGGGATGGATATTTCTAGCACAGGGAACATACTTTCTGTAAGTCAGCAGCTTTGCTAGCTTGGCTTTGCTCCAGTGCATTTTAAGAGACGTGTCCTACATGACAGATCTGGGGCATGACACAAGAGCACGGGGACGCAGAGGGCTTTCTTGGGTGGATGGGCGCAGGAGCTCCAGAGAGAATTGTTGGTGTGGGGGCAACCAGACAGCCCAAGAGGCATGCTGGTTGGCTGTATGAGAACCAGGCAATGCAATGCTCCAGCTAGAATGGTGGTGTTGTGGGTTTACCAAAAAAGCTTCATGAGCTGAATAAGGTGGTGGACACACAGGACATCTGGTCTTTAGAATGCCCCACGGATGCTGCAGCTGCACAGTGTCAATGTGGCTTTTGGACTGACTCCATAATGAGCTGGAAAAAGATATGTATAAATATATATATATGTGGAGGGATGACAGGGATGATTTGGGAGACAGCTGTTGAATGCTTTTTAATCACTCTCTGAATATGGCTTTTTTTCTCCCCTGCACACCTCTTTCTGACATTTACTTAAAAAAAATTACTATGCGAAAGCCAAAGCTGTGATATTAAATCCTCAGAACATGACCATGTGGGTTTGCCAAGCAAATGAGCACTAAGTGCAAATACAGTTTGTTCTTCTCCACTGTTTCTATTTCTGTCATCATCTTCAGTTGCACTGTTACATCTTCAACAGACCAGGCAGTACTCAGCCAACCTCCCCCCCTCAAGGGAAACTCGTCAGGATATCCCATCTACTCCTGTCTGTATTTTATATTTGTTAACCGCATGTCTCCAAAGTATCAGAGAAGCAAACGCTCTCATTTCATTGAAATACTCTTTTTCCATAAAATGTTAACACTGATCAAACAAGCCTTACAGCATATTAATTCTACAAGTCAGGTAGCAATGAATGAGCAGTCACTTCTTTCCACTTTAATTTTTTTCCACCTTTCTTCCTGTGATAGTCAATGCAATTTACTGGAAGAAGGCAAGCCCTTTGGGACACATCAAAGGCTGGAGGCCTTGAATATTGTCTATGTGAAGGCTTCTACAGTACCGATACCTGGGTGAGATACCATCACAACACCTATTGTCTTTATCGATATATCAAGGCCTGGAGTGGTGTAAAGCTCCACTTACTTCAGTGTAAAGTTACCTTCTGGTGCAACTTGGGCAGAAGAGACAATCTCTCAAGGAGAGGGGAATAACGCAGAGTGGTTCCAACTGAAGAGGACATGATGTGCCCATGACACACACAGTGCTGAGGGTTACACAGCATAGGCTGTGGGTATCAGGAAGACCCACAGGTCTACCTCTATCAGGAGGTAGATAATATGAGAAAAGCCAAATGTTTCCTTTTTGTTATGCGAGGCAGGAAACATCTCCAACTTGCTCTCCCAGATGTGTCTTTCAGAGCTTAAATTCTAGCAATCTGAGCTAAAGCCTCTGCTGTTGGCAGTTACTCTGATAATATGGGTTTCTCCTGCTGCTGCACATTGTTGGGCTGCCTCTTCACCTATGCTAGTGGTACGTTAACAAAGATATACCTGGTAGGGTGTCACCCCTCAAGCCAGCTCTTGAAATTCCTATGGAAAAAGTCCTCAAGCCTCCATGATACTTTGTCTTGACTGGCAGAAAGAGTGAAAGATATGTCTTGTAATACCATTTTCTCTAGATCTGCTGCTTCTTCAAAAGCAATGTGCTCACAGTCTGTCACTTGGGTACGCTGTAAACACAGCCTACAAGAAAGCTGGGATTTTATTCTAGCAGTGCAAAAGGTCTGCATTTAGTATAACAAAACTGGAAGAAGTGTATGAGAAGTAAGAAGGCACAGATTCAGAGTGTGCGCGACTTTTTTTTTCCCCAGCGGTTACTGAGTGTACTTTATGAGGCATATCAGAGACCCAAGGCATGGCTCAGAAATATTCTTCTGTTCAATGTCTTTCAGATTTCTGCTAAAGGCTCTTTTCCTCTCAACCTTTCCAAGTGCTATTGATGGTAAATGACATTTCAAAGGATTGTTTAAATATGTTGTTTATTAATATACCTTTATTAATTTAGAAGAGCTCTTTGCACAGTGTCCTTGTTTGCAGCTACTTGGCATGAAAATGAAGTATTCTTCACTGCCTTTGATAATGAATCACTTTCTGAGATGAGATCAACTGTGTATTACTCCTCACTTTCTCCCTGCTCCCATCCTCCATTTCCTTTCTTTCAGGAAATCTAATATATTACATTTGATACAAAGGTACATTTTAACATTTGCAAAATAATTGTTATAACAGTTTAATGACTATAACAATTAATGACAGTTTATGTGGTTAGTTTGCCTTTCATAAAGACCAGACGGAATAGTCCCACCCAACTGTACTCAGGGACAATGAGACTGGAATATGGTCCTCCAATGGCAACCAGGGGAAGATCTACTTGAATTAAATAGGACCAGTTAATAGGATCATTGATAATTTTTTTAATGGTCTTAAAATGAAGCTGGTGTTCTGTGGCCTGTCTATGGTCAGGAAAATTATGTAGTAGGAAGATCTTTGAATTGAGACAGGGTAGGATGAAAAATAGAATAAAAAGGATTGCCATAGTTACTTTCTGATTGAACTCGTGAAAGCATGATCAGCAAAGGTGAGCAGAGGTTTACAGGGCCACAAGCCTTCAAATCATGGATGATTGATGACAGAGGAAGTTAACAGATGACAATAGGTTAATTGGTGCTCTTGGTTTCAGGAGCTGCTATGTCACAGGTATTTGCAGTGACTTGAGGAGAGTGCATAGTCCTGTCCTTGCAATCTGCTCTGCTATTTTAGAACTAACTAGGACAAATTTTAGCAGGCTCAGAATCACTTGGGTTTTTGGGGTTTTTTTTGAGTTTCAGAGCAGGGGGGGTGGCCTTGTGGGTAGTGGTATTAGATGAGATAAATGGCATTTCCTGTTAACTTTAACAGATTTCTGACACCGTGAGTAATTAGGGTTTTGTGGAAAAGCACAGGCATTAAAGACATGGAGATACGTGTTCAACTTTATGCTCTATGTTGCCCTGAATATATGTTTTACACAGTCTGGGTTCTGTTCTTCTCTAAGGCTAAAGAGGAAGAGATATGTCATTTTGGCAAGTTTTCAGTATTGATTTATTAGACCAACTAATTAAATTATATTTTGATTTTTTGATGGCATGTTTCTCAGATTATAAAATTAGATCATCCCATCTGATATTTAAATAACACAAACTATAGTACTTTATCCTATGTCTCCCTTCAACAAACACACATCATGTGATTTACTTGGAGCCATAAGCTTCAGTTCAAGACTTCAAGTGACAGTGAATTTGACACAGTCCTCTCTAAGATGTTCCCATGGTTAGTTGAAATAACTGTGAGAAATATTCAGACTTATTTATAGGTCTGAATTTTCCTAGATTTAGTTTCCAGCCATTAAATCTTAATATGTCTTCGTCTGCTAAATAGAAAGATCTGTCTGGATGACCAACCTGACGCTTTTCACGTCTGATTTTGAATAGAGTTTGCTGATGTTAAATCAGATTGGCAGCATGTCTAGTCCACAAAATACAGCATCTAACATTAGTGGACATTATTTGATGAAAAAGATTTAGATAGGCTGTACTGTAGAAAAGCAAAGTATTTCTTGGCTTATGTATTTAAATTGCACTACAGGAATTATTCAATGCTAACAAAATTGCTTGTTGAAGCACTATAGGAGCTAGCAGCCTGGGATGTATGACCCTGCTTGAGGACAAATGCTAGCCTGAATAGCAGGTTGAAGAGTCCACATAAAAAACATACTCTGATCTTACATCCACATCAAAGACCTTTGGCACTAGTCCTTGGAGGTTGGCTGGGGACAGCCACATGTCTAATTCCATCAGCTGCAAACCCCAAAAACTTAACAGCAAGGAAACAGTTGACACGCTAACAAAGGATGCCTCTCTTGCACCATAAGCAAGCTCAAAAATGCATATTTCATTAGATAATGTCACCAATATTATCATACCTTTTGAAGGTGGAAGAGTAATATATCTTGATGTGAATAGTTAAATACTATAATTTAAGGAACATATTTTGCAGATGTGGAGTTTAAATCTGAAGCAGGAAACTATTGAGTTTGTAATGACACAATTTGCCACAAAATCTATTTTCTAATTTTTAAGATTCTTTTCTCACAAACTTAGTATACAAATTGGTAGGAGCTGCAATTAGTTTAGCAGACAGAAAGTAAAGACTTTTCCAAAACGCAGAGAGAAATTCTCAGAACTTTCTCTGTGTTTGTCTTTTGCCTCCAAGCTCTTAAATACCTTGATTAGAATTAGATGTTAATCTCAGAAAAGTTATCAAAAAGCCATTAACATTTATCCAGAGGAATGAAGTAGCAGAGGGCCTATTGTACACAGAAAAATGACATTGAAAGCAGCATAAGCAGTTTAAGAAAAAAAACACAAACAAAACCCCACCATCTCAAAACCTAAGGTAGAAAGTCTGTCTAATATTAGGCAGTTACCAGAAACAATTACATTAGAGCCCAATTGTCACAGGGTTCTTTTATAGCTGGTGGACAGACAGAGGGCAATTCAGTCCACTCAAGATGTGGCAGTTCTTCTGGCACTTACTTCTCTCCATTGACTGTGGGAGCAACCCAGAGCACCTAGACCACAATTTGGCTATATTTGGCTATATAGTTAGGTATATTTGCCTAAAATTAGATACAATGAATCTCTGCCATAGTGTCCATCACATTAGTAATATATAATATAGCATGAGGAGGACAATCCGGATCTCAAATGTAACTCCACGGGGATCATGGTTGAGTGAAAAATGTTGTTTCTTTATGATAAATATATTGGATTTAGACAACAAATGCATCTATCTAAAGATCTTATTCTGACCACTGATATTTCATATTCTGTGTATGCCGTGTTAACCAAATGCTCATGTCATCTTCAGCAGGTCTGCTGCCTCAAGCCATAGCACAGCACTACTTCAATAAAACCACATAAGCTTTGAAAGCCAGCAAAAAAAGAGACCCTGGGAGAAAATCTAGTGCATTTTCTAACTCTAAGGCAGGTAGTTCTAGCCAAACAATTTCTGAACTCAGGAAAAGGAATGTCTTCTTTCTGCTCGTTTTCTGCAATTTTGGTAAGCATTTCAGTTTTGGTTGAATGTCTCCCAGCCAAGTTTCAATTTTAGTAGAAAATCAGATCTCTTATGCCCTTACAGGCAAATATATGTTTAATGCCCTCATGTTTATTTTTTGGTGAGCATAAGCTCCCTCTGAAGAAAACCAGTCACATGGGAAAAAGAGAATTGTTATTGGGAAATAACTGTGATATTTACCTCAGGTTTTTTTCACCTGGAAACAGCTTTCCTGGGTATACAAGCATAAAAGAGTTGGGGTAAAGGAGCACATGAAGGCAACCCACTTCTTAATTCAGCTGGAGTGGAAGTTTAGTTTAATACAAAGAAAAAGAAGGTGGGGGTTTTTTCTAACAAATGCATAAAGAAGCTGATTTTATCCTTCATTTCAACTGTGAAAACCAATGAACCAAACATCTAAACCAAATTTCCTTTAGCTTAATTAATTGTACCAGCCCACAGACAAGTGCACTCCACTGCTATGCACATGGAATAAAATGCTGTATCTTTTCAGATGCAGATCTCCAAGGACCACTTTATAGTGCTGCCAAAAGGAAAGGTCAAACAATGCCCTTGATAAAGCATACAGTAGAGCTGGTGTAATAGAAATGAAGGTCTAGACTGTTTTCTTTCATGCCACTCCTGGAAATTTCAGATAAGTTCTCAGCAAGTCCCTCCAGGAGTTTATGCTAACTCTGTTCCTATCCCAAAGCCTGATTTCAACATGACTTAGGAGCCATCAGGCAAAGATCCTACAGCTTTCCACAAGATGATGAATGATTAGTAGAATGTGTAACAAACCGGTCATTTATGTAATTCCAATGACCTCAGATGACACAGACAATAGTAGAAGTGACACATTTGCATGTGAACTCTACAGACAAGCAGTGAAACAAAGCCATCTGCTGCTGTAAAAATGTTCA
>WAAD01003935.1:153919-177785 GCA_013389945.1 Fregata magnificens | reverse complement strand
CTTGCAAAATTCATAGATGCAAGTCAGAGGGGAAGCAGAAGGGAACATATTAATCATTCTGCCTGACCTCTGTTGTAGCATGACCTGAATAATCTCACCCATTCTTTTGTGCATTGCTTCTGGCGGAATACCTTCCAGAAAAGCATCCATTCTTCATATGGGGAATTCACTACTGGTTTTGTTGTCATTCTTGAAGATAAACATATATCTTCTGTCTCATTTGCATTTATCCTGTCTTACCTTCCAACAGATTCGCAAAACCACAGAAAACATGGTTCTATCCCAAGGAGGTTGTGCTGTTCTGCAAGGGAGAGAGGTGTTATTTAAAATCATAAGGTGAGAATAAGACTTTGTACTTAAAAGAATAAGACTGCAGTATACAGTAGGTAGAGCTAAGAGTGAGAAAGGGCATGAGTTACAATAATCCTATTTCATACTCGTTTAACCACCACTTTGTTTTTTTCTCATAGATGTTTAGTTTGACTTCCAACAGCAGAAGGCTGAGGTGAAAACTGAACTGTTGGACAAACTCTGAAAGCATATCGCGTCTTACTTAACCTCACAACTTCCTGATTACTGAGAAAATCTTGTGCTTTTTCTGAACGCGCTTTTCAGCACTCCTGACCTCTTCATTAAAACAAATAGGTACTTTGTTGCAACCAAGGACACTTGCCCTTAAGGAAAATTATAGCAATCAAATGGGAGTGTTCAGACATAGGCTGGTTAGCACATACATTTCGATTGAATGAGGCTAGCATTTTTTAAAAGAGGGCTTTTTTTTTATACTGTGAAAACCAAAACTAAACCACTCACCCACATAAAGAATTAAAGATGAAGCGTACAGAATTTTAGATCCAGAAGTGGAAATGGTGGAATCAGTGAAAAAAGAGTAATATATAGAAGGGGGTCAACCAACTCCTGAAATACATATTATTTGTCATTAGAAAATGACATAACTGGAGCTGGACTAACACTAACATATTAATTGGAAAAGTCTCTCCCCAGAAAATACTAGATTCTACAGATTTTGCTTGGCTTTTTGTTGCATTTTCAGAGAACTCTGTATATTCTTAATGATTTTCATGTTGTCACAAGGATGCAAGGATGCATCTTCCAGGATACAAGTCCTGGAAGATCCTTTTCAACCTTTAGGAATCAGTGGAATTTTCAGGAAGCACTCAATCTTTTTATACCAACACCTGAGCTACAAAATTTTCCTTTCTTTTTTCTTTCCTTTCCTCTCAGGATCTCATTTAATAAATAGCCAGAAGTTGCTGGGGTTCTAAAATGGAACATCAATATTTCTGCGAGAATTGGCAGAGCTGCTAGGGGCATGATAATTACAACAAACAGCTCTCAAGGAATCACATTCTGCATTGACTCACATCCTGTTTCACTCATGCAGGGCATTAAGCTTATACAAAGGATTAGCTGATGACAAATTTGGTGATCTATGGATTACAAATGAGAAAGTTACAAAAATATCAACACACAGACAATGTTATTGTGTATTACAATTGATTTTCACTGGAGTGCATAGGATTTCAGTTGTTCTTTCAAATTGCATACAATTCAAACCAAATGTTAAGGAAAATGGGAAACTCTGACTTCTGATGGGGAAAGAAGGGAATAACCACTTCTGCAGAACGCGTGTCTATTTGAGATATTGAACTGGTATGGAGCTCGTGGCTGGTGGCCATGTGATCATGGCATAGAAATAGATTCATTTACTTAGCATTCTCTGTAAGGGAAAATATATAGTCTTAATATATATACACATGATCTTAGAGCCATAAAGAATGGACCAGTTATGGTTTATCATCCATTCTCTTATAAACTGAAGCCAAGAATAATAAAAGACTGAAAAATAGGGAGATGGAGTGATTCAAGCTTCTACATTACTTGGAAGGAGAGTAACAGTTTCCATGTAAGCAACCATCCCTTTTTCTTAGGCAGTGTGTTGCTGTTGGACATCATAGCGACAGGCCAGAAATTGTCTCATCCTTGTTAACATTTTCAAGTTACTGCATGTATTTCCAGTGACTTTCAAATTATTAGCAGCTTAAAATACCTAAACACCAGGATCCTGTTCCATTGGATTAAAAAAACCCCAACCAACCAAACAAAAACCTGAAGCAATTTACCTGATCAAACTCAACTGAGATTACAGTACTCATCCTTCTAATCTGATCTGGCTTCATGGAGAACAATGTTTAGCAAATGTCAGAGTGTTACTGAAGATGGCCAGGCTGCAAAGGTCAATAACCATCTTGTTCTTGAGACAGGCCAGTGGTGTTATCTGCACATTGGTGGAGGACAGATTACCATCCAGTGAGGGCAAAAGGTGGGGACATACTGGGAAATCAACTTTATAAAAATCTTGGAATGAAATTCAGATTTATCCTATGCTTACAAATGTATGGATGAGGGGAATAGAAAGAGCTCATTTGTTTCTTGGAAACAAAGTAGGGATATGGAAACTTCCATGAGAGAAATATTTTTTTATATTTGCGATAAAAACATGTAGTTTCATGCAGAATACAGAAAGAGCATCAACTGGTTTGGCAAAAACTCTGCAAACACTTTAGAGGTGAAGCTGGGATAGGGTCGTTTGGATGTCGCTGTCTTTCCTAGCTGTTATGATGGAAGCTATGAAAACACTGTTGATGGTAAAAGAACCTAACTGTCATTCTCAGAGAGGTTTGAAAGGAAACTGAGCTAAAAAAGAAGATTTTCAGCTTGGAATGAGAATCTTTTGTTCTTGTTAGAAACCTTCTCAATCAGTGTTATTCATGCAGGCACTCTCCTGATGTGCAGATTAACTGTAGGATGTCTTGTTCTGGCTTTGGGAGACTCTATTCAGGCAATAGAAGAACATAGGACTGATTGGTTGGACATTTGTAATCTACCTGGCAGCACAAACTGTATCAAGCAATTAGCATAATAAATGGTCTTGTTCTTTTGAACAAAGAAGAAGAACATCTTCTGCTTTGGTAGGTCTGTGATTCAATCCTGGCCCCTGAGAACATTTAAATCCAAAGCAATTCTGCAATCTCCACTCCACTTGCAACTACTTTTGGAATTTTTGGAAGTGTGAGAGTGTGTTTGTGTATAAAACACATGCACCTATATCTGTCTGTACACATACAGGTAGATAAGTTTTGGCAAATTAATTGTTCAGGTGAATGTTTCAGACCAGATGTCCTGTGTAGAGACAACACAAAACAATAAAAGGTCCAGGCTGCCCAGTTCTCAGATTATGGAAAAATCATCCCAAAATTTTTGAAAAGGCACATGGCCAAAAGAAAAGAGTTTGTTACACCTTATCCCTCTTGCTGAAGATGACTACCTTTAATTGTAGCCATAGCCTAACAAAAAAGAGATTGTGTTTGTTTGCTCTGAAACAGAATTAAAAAGGCTGCAATTACCCATTCTTTGGAGGAAATAATGTCTTCACCTTGAGATGCAGCAATTTGCTATTTGTAAGCTTTTCTAGTCAAAGATTATCCATTGGATTTTGCAGCACACTGGGAGCAAGGTTGCACAAAGGTTTCTCCGGAGACTGTAAACTCATGTGAGCAAGTAATTGATTTGTAGGAGGGTTTGATGCATTGACTGTCCCTAGAGTTGATGTCCAGACCTTTCAGGCCGTGAATGGCACAAATCTAAATATTTGTGCTATGCAAGAAAAGGTGTTTAACTGTGTGATTTCTGGACAAGTCCTACGATGCAATGAGCTCTTGGCTTTTTGGCATATCATGGAAAAGACTCTGGTAGTCTGCTCAGCAATGACTTTATTACTCAGTTTTAGGTGAAGGAACTTCAATTGCTTGCACAGGGTGAAAAAGAAAGCAAGACTAATTCCTCATATTTTCACAGAATTCATGCCTGTAGGGTGTAAATTAGAAGTGTGACCACTTAAAAACATCCTGAAAGTATTACTTTGATGAATATAACTTCCCCCTCTGCCTCAATAACAGTGCCATGTTTGCTGCGTGCTTTAAGCTATTTATAAACCGCAGTGATCTGTTTCCTTTGACAACCTTGTAATAATGTTTGTAAGTTAAAAAGAAATGATCACGGAAAATATAGATTTTCATAGATTTTGGGGCCAGAAGGAATTTTCTTTATTCTCTTGTTCCTAATCATGTAAAATTCCTTCTGCCCAGGAATGAATCAAGATTTTCAGTAGTACGGACAGAGTTTGTTTGATATGTTATTAACATCAAACTCCAACTTCTAAAGGTCTGGCATGTTAAAAATCAGTGACAGCATAAGAAGTCCTCTATCAGAGAACATATAAAAACACTTTCAAGATATTAAGTTGCTTGAAGGGGACTGTAAGGATAATACTAAAAAGTAAATCTATTTTTCAAATTTCTTCAGATATCCCCAGTCAGGTTTCTGAAAATTACAATCCCTCCACTAGTGAATGCATGGAAGGAAATTGTTGGCCACGGCCCTGTCTCAGGTTGTTGGAGGAAGAGTAGTGGGCACTTCTGTGACCTTCAAAATATGTTGAATTCCTCAAAGAGGCATTTCTGGAGAAGCAGGTGGCTGTGGTGGATGCCTACAGGGTCTAAACCTGGGAAAGGGAGAAGGAAGAATCAGGAAATCATTATGTTCTGAAGAACAATAAATCATCTTGTTCCCAATAATAAAAGCCTTGGATTTGCAGAAGTGGAAATGAAATTACTGCAATTAATATGAAATTTCCAGAGAGGGTTGTGTCAGCCAGATCTTGGCTCATGTGCCACAAAGAAACACTAAACTGAGTCCTTTCTCCCTCCTACTCTTGCTCTCAGCAGCTGTAGAAACGTGGATATTCCTGGAGGTTCCTAAATTGTGGCTTGCTGGAAAATGGCAGGAGGTAGCCAGGAAAAAGTTGTTTGTACTTGCCCACTTTCTTATGCATTTTTTAAATAGTTGTTAATGATCCGTCGAAGCAAGAAACTGTGTTGAGTCGAATTGTTCTGGAATATTTTATGGGCAAAAGGAAAAAGAATAAACAACTTTCATTTCCTGTAATTTTAGCAGGATGGAGAAACTCCTAGGGTCCAAAAGCTCAGGTTTTGACTCATTTTCTTTCCCCAGCTCTTTGATGTGCAACCAGAGAATGTTGTTAATTAAAATGAGTCCCCAAAGGCAGGGATTGTTGTTGTTGTGTTAAAAGAGAGAGAGGGAAAGAAAAGGAACCTGCATAGTTTTGCATTGCAAGGGACCAAAATAACACCCTTTAAAATTAATTTCCACTGAGTGCTTTGAAATCTGATGACTTGTCCCCAGAAAACACAATCATTGGGCCAAATATTCAGGTGGTGTTGATCAGTGTGACTCACACTGCAGGCACGAAGGCTGCTGCAATTCACGCGAGCTCTTTGTGCCGCCTCTGACCGTGCTGTAACAGTGCATTAGAATAAGTGCTATGAAAAAACATTACACCGAACCAGAGATTGACAGGCATCCCGGACACAGTCCCAATAACTTGTTTTTCATTCTTGTTGACCAAAGTCGCTTCTGATTGTTTTAATGTGTATTTTCTATTTCCATTTCAAGGCTGCCTGAACTATTGTTTTATAACTGCTTTATGTTATGGCACGTATTCGCTGGTTCTTTCCCACTCTTATGCATAGAACTGTATGCAATGAAATAAAAAGTGAGCATAAAATACAAATCTGTACATAAAGGAAATGGAGTTGCTTCAAAGGAGGAATGACAAAGACAGTGACAGGATCATTGGAGAAGATATTAATCTGAGGTCTTTGCTAAGGATTTTTCTTATTGAACATTGCGTTAGAGAAATGTGGTGAGGTTTCAGGTAAAACGACCAAAGCTTTGTGTGAATTTTGGTATGGAAAACAGTCAGTCTCTCCCTACTAAGTGTACTTGAATTTTGTTTCTATTTATTACTGGGAAACTGTCACACACGAGGACTGATGGAGGTGACCAGAAAAAGGCTCTCAATATATTAGTTAGCCTCAACTGAGAAATGGCATAAAGGACTAATCATAATCTTTTATGCTGCCTCTTCAGGAGCAGTTTGCAGGACTTTGTCTGCCTCCCATCATGTGCAACGCATTTCGGGACATCTCGAGGTTTTTTCCATTATAATACTTTGGGCACCCAAATTAAACAGTGTTCACAGGCTGCTCCGTGTAAATCAAGGCAGGAAAGCCAAGTCTTCTGCACATCAGTTCAGTCTCCTAAGCACGAATGACCACTTCTTTCCTCTCTGCTTTTCCCTTAAGACTAGAAATAATCCGCTTGTCTTTCCAGGATTTTGAGCCTGGGGACCTGTGGGCTTAGCTGCTTCTCAATGCCAGCTTGGTCTGCAGACCAGAAACAATCTTCTGGGTATGATACAATCTATGGAACTCATGGGTAAGAAGAAAGCCACCAGCTTTGATGGAGCTAAAGCAGATGCATGCAGAGATAGGGAATTTTTTTTGTTCTGTATTCTTAAAGAGACACTTCTTTCATTAAATAAAAAAAGAGTTTACTTATAGTTAAAAACTTCCCTTGCCTTTTTTATTTTTCTGCCCTACCTGAGGACCTGACGTTAATTTCCTTGCCTACAATGTGGTCTATCATGTATTCCAGGCCAAAATATTCAGTTTTACAAAGGATCTCAGCCATAATCTGCCTCATCTTGGAGCGATTGCATGAAATTAAAGGATGTGCAGTGAGAAAACATTACAGGAAAGCAGAAAATTGACCCCAGTTCCAGGAATTCATTTATCGCAGCTGTGGCTGAAATTTCACAATGCCTAAAATCTCTAACAATGAGTACAAATAAAAAAAAAAAACAAAAAACCAACCCTGTTCTAATATCTGAATAGAGCTTCCAAACAGATCAACTGGTTTTAAAGAAAGAAAGAGAAGCCTGATAATTCTTGATTTATATTCTGTGGTACCACTGGTGTCCAAAAATGGTCCTTTGTGAGGAGTTTGACAAATCAGTGTAGGTAGGAAGATATTAACACAGTGAGATTGATATAGTCACTACACAGGGGTGCAGAAAGTATCTTGCAGAAATTAATGGTCGTCTAAAATAAGAACTATAACTAATTTGGGCTGAACTTTCTCATCCTGGCATTTTCCAGCAGCCTCGAGCTATTCTATTTTGCTTTCTTAGGGGTAGAAAAAGGATAAAGGCGTGTATGAATCAGCTCCTTTTGCCAATCAATAAGCCCTTCCTAAACTATGAAATAATGTCCCCTACCAGCCAATTTCCTTTCTCTTTTTCAGGAGAATAAACTATGATTGCATGTTCTTTCCTATCCCAGCTGTTATTTCAGATGAAATCCTTACGTTTTATAGGAATGGTCTCTTTAGTAGGAGTTCTGGTTTAATGTTGTGATATACCCCAGTGGATATCACAGTAAGATTTGACTCACTAACCCCCAGCAGCAACAGCATCATTCTGTTTTGGTTCAGCTAACTTTGAGATGGTAATAGCTACTTTCTCCTACCACTTTCTGTGCGCTACTCTTTTCTTTAATGGGAGAAAATTGCCACAGAAGGGAAAAGTTTTCCTCTTTGCCATTACTAGTGCTACGTAATTTCTGATGCCTGTGAATAGTAACTGAGGGTGAACATTTCAAAAGGGAAAAGGGTTATGAGTATTTTACTCCAGGCCCTAAAATATAAGGCAGCTCTTATTTCTGAGGAATTTGTCATGTGTCTGAAAAATATCTATTTATCTGGTAGATTGATTTTATTGTTTTATTTTTATTTTACACTTTTGCTTGGTTTTAGTACACTGGTACCCAAGCAAAGTTATCTTCAATGCTTTAACCATATTATAAACATGTTTTCTGATCAGCCAATATAGTTGAATCAAGGTAATATGCCTGGTGTTAATACTTTCCTGCTTTTTCTAAAACAAACAAACAAATCCTGAATAATAATGTGGGATTTCCCGGCCTGGCTGCAAACAGTTTCTTGCCATCCTTTTCTTTATAAAAAGGAGCAGAATTTCCATCCCAGATGCCAGGAGTGCTGCTTGGTTTTGTTCCCATATATAATTAGAACATCAGGAAAAATAAAAGCTTGCAACTAGTTTAGTGTTGAGACCAGGGCTTTCTCTTCTGGAGGAGCAGAACATAATGTCTTCATTAGGATTATAATCACTAGTGTATAAATACTCAATTGAAAATCCTTAATGTAAAGTGTTCTTAATGCTACAGAACTATTTCCCTAATCAGAGCACTTTTAAGTTCGAGTGTTTAATTGCAGATATAGCCAGCAGATATGGAAAAATGTCCTAGCACATTAAACTGTGCTAAGAGAATGCTATCAATTAGGTAAATATGATCAATGGGACTTATCCTTGGTGCCATAAATTCAAAGGTGTGGTTGTGTTAAATAATATTTGTAGTTTAAAGGTACATTTGTGAGGGAGATAAAATCTAAGAAGTATCTGGGTGGGGCACACCAAGTTTTATTGGACTATCAGAGGTGATGCACCAAACCTTAACTCTCACTCACCCTCATTATTGGTCCCACTCTGCCTTTTTCTCCTTTGCCATGACCTTGCCAACTACTACTACTTGGTAAACCACCTTTTTAACCAATAAACACCGTTTTAGGCTTCATCTTCACTACAAAGTCCTGTCAACATGATGCATTTTGCAATGGTTTGGTGCAAGCCAGCAGAACACAGTCTTTGTGTTCCTTGAATGAAGCCCCCTACTCGAATGAGAAAGGTCTTTGACTGACCCACAATGCCTGGCAAACTTTGTGCTCCAGTGACATACCTGCTCCTATAAATGCTGGGATCCTCACCATGGTTAGGCATTGGAACAGGCTCCCCAGAGAGGTGGTGGAGTCATCAACCCTGGAGGCGTTCAAAAAAGGTGTAGACGTGGCACTCCAGGGCCTGGTTTAGGAGTCATGGTGGTGTTAGTTGATGGTTGGACTTGATGATCTTAGAGGTCTTTTCCAACCTTAACGGTTCTATGTGGTTCTATGGGATGCTACATCATCTGCTGACACAGCCCCTCACCATGAGGACATACTGTACTCCAAGCAGCAGCAGCAGCTGTTACGCTGGCTCAAAAATAAGCTGGCTGTAAATCTTCCTACCAAATACATGGCCCATACAGACAAACATAATTTCTGTTGTTAGAGCTGGAGTCATACAACTTTCGTATGTCAAAAATCCTAAAAAGGTTGACTTAGCTGCTCTGCTTTGGAGAATTTAGAGTCTAATATACACATCATGCTATTTCTCAAAGTCTGCAGCCCTCATGGTATTTAATCACAGATCTTATATTTGTATTTGCTTTTTTTAGCATCAAGATCATCTGAAGGAAAGGAAGATGTATTACTTTTGCATCTTCCAATTCACAGTTATTTTTATAATTCTCCCAAAGGCCTCCAACAATTGAAGCTCATCAACTGACATTTAATATTTTATTATGAAATTGTCAACAGATTTGCCAAATGTATTCAAAAGTCCTGTTTACTGTTTCATAACATTCTCTCCCTCGATAAAAAGAAAAGGAAAAGAAAAAAGCATAATAAACTCCCAAAGACTTCCTAACTATATTTCAAACTGAGAAATGTTACACCAAAACTCTTGCCAATACACATATATGAGTATAAAGATATACCCACAATAGTAGCAGGTGTTCCCTTTTCAAAGGAAAAAAATTACAGCTTGAACTAAAAGGCTCTCCTCTGATGCTTCAATCCTTTCTTTTCTATGAACAGTCTGTTTCTGAGTCGTGAGAGCCCTCTAGGGTTAGTTCATGAACTCGGTGTTGCTCTAATTAGACCTCAGAGAATCACAAGAAACAGCACAGAAACCGTGCCACATCACAGTTGGCTGGCTGGACACGGGCACTTTTGCCTACAGATACAATTACTCAGAAATCTGCTTCTGCAAAGGGCACAATTTACATCCCTGTGCTCCTAAATCCACAACTTAAAGAGATCTTGTCTTATATCCATCTTTCCCCTTTCCTAACAAAGTGAGACCCATTTCTAATCTTGCTACAGTTGTTTGGTTATTTTTTTTTCCTAATTTCTAATTTCTAATCTTGCTACCGACCTTTATCTGGGCTGTAGCAAAGAGGAATCCCTCTATCTTGGTGCGAGAGGTAGGGACTTGAGCAAGTGGCACTGATTTTTAGGTACCAAAGTGCAGCTGCACATAGGAACTGGTGGCTTGTAACTTGTCAGGTTTAAGCTGAGAATAGTCTTCCCTTATTTATCCTGATTTTTTTTTTTCTTAAATTCTAAAATCCCAACAATGGCATAAAATGTTAACTGGTTCAGCAAATATTGGGTTGGACTGTAGTTCCTGTCAAACACAGGTTCTTTCAGGACTCTTCCATGTGTGCCACCTGTCTCCCCAAAGCACATATTAGTACAAAGACAGAAAACCTGATAGGCAATTCAAACCACAACATACTTAGATCAGGCTCTTTTCCAAACTTCAGAAGTCTTGGTTTTTTTTCACGCATAGGTCATCAGCGAGGACACACACAATAAAGAAAAATCAAAAGCAGTAACAGGCAGCACAGCAAAAACAAGTCCAGCTTTTCTGATATTGCTACTATATACATAGGCAGATGTTTGCAACATACCATTTCAAGTAAAAAAGTCCTAAAGACCTCTGTTTTTACAGAAGGAGGACTGTTGTACCAGCCGCAGCCAAACAGTGGGTTACAAGTCCCTGTCTTTCATAGACAACAATCCCAAAATATAGACAAACCATTTCCCTGATGGTCTATTTTTTTTTTGTCTCAGAGCTTACGCTCCTTACTAACATCCATTTTTTTGGGGCCATTGCCAAATTCCCTTCTAAATCTCACATACCTGTAAGCCAGGTGTTGGAAAAAGGAAGCCAACTCAAATGAGTGATGCTATTTCTCAATTTCATGCCTAACTTCAAAACAGACAAAAACCTTGGTAGTGTGAGGCACAGAAGTCTGATATTGCATTTTTTAAAAACCAGATGTTAATAGCTGTGGCCTTCACATTTTTATTATTTTTTCAAAGAAGTAAAACTACTTAGAGGCTTGCTTGTGAAAGAAAGGCTCAGAAAGCCAAAAGTAAAAAGGAAGAATCCAAAATGTGCTCTTCACCTCAAAATCCCTTTAGAGGAAACTCAAATTCCCAAGTGATTTTGCTGACAGAATGACTTGTAACAGTATAAAAAAGTGCAGAAAAGCCTTTGTGGATATTTTAATTCTTGGTAACTTAGTAACTGAGTTTTAGAGTTTCTAAGCCCTTAGTGCTATCAAGCGTGTAAAACGTGCGAGTTAGCCAGAGCTGAGCATTAGCAGCTACATCAGAACATCTAGGGTCACAACCTGTATATATTTACCCACTCATATTTCCAAATCTCCTTCATCCCTTCTTTTTTTCTCCTCTGTGTGTATTAAGGAGATATCTGATGATTTTCTCAAAATTTCAAGCTGGTGCACAAAAAATGGGAGGAGGGTGGGAGAGCTAGACTGAAAATGCCCACTGCTCTGTGCTCCATGCTGGTACTTGTAGCCATGTGCTGGAAAATAGCTTCTCGACATGTGTTCTTCACAAATGCCCCCTTCACCACCTGGCAGTAGCGGTGATGGTGGGCTGCAGCACATCACGGATGAAGTGCACTCCTTCAAGCTGAGCCAGAAGAGGGAGACCAAGGATGCACTAAGCCAGATGCCAGCTCCTTTCACTGCTGGCCATGCCCCGGCTCACTTCCCCTTTCAGGAAAACCTGATTGCAATTTCTGTACCTGTATAAACTCTAATTTGTGGAATTGAATAGGTCTACAAACCATAGTGCTGGAGCTGTGCAACTGCACTGTCTTTAAAAGAATCTGGCAAGGTCTAAACAGCATTTTCAAATACTCGAGACTGTCAAGGTACAAAAAATACCTGTACAACCTGCTAGAAATATGGCAAAATGGCCTTAATAAATATTTATTTTTAAAGCCAAGAAACTTAAATGCTGGTACAAGAAACCTGTTTGGTCTTAAGAAGCAGCATGATGTGTTCGTGAACAAGGCTATGTTGTACGACTGCCTGCATTACTAGAAAACAGACCACAGCAAGCCAGGATGTTCCTGTCATTTATATGCCGTTAATAGTTGGGCTTTTCTGGGTCTGCTTTACCAGCTTTCTCTTGATTTGAACATGCTTTCATATGCATTCTCGTTCCTTTGCTCATTATATTATCATCTTTTTATATTCATAATGGTTTTGGTTCAGTGAAGCTTAGAAGCCTCAAAAATGGATCAAAGCCCCTCTGTAGTGGATGGCATAGAGGCACATAACAAAAAGAAAGCCCCTGCCACTTAAATCCTGCAGTCTAAGGAGATTTATAACAAGAGTGAACAGAAAGGTAGATGCTCAAAGGGGCTGTAAGTGCCAGCAACGATCTGGTGACTTATGTAGTAAGGTTTTATTAGGATATTGTCCTAGCACATCAGCTGCTCTAGGCACATTTAGGATTGCATGTGGGAGTATCTGAAGGTATCTTAATGGAAACAGCATACATGATTTCCTAGTCCATTACACAGGATCTCCTCAGAGCAGCACAGTGCAGAAATGGAGCTCTATTATAGCCTTCACTGTGCCTGAAAAAGACGACAGTGTTAAAAAAAATCCACCTCCAAAGGAGATGCAGTGTTGCATTCCCTTGTCATTGCAAAAAAAAAAAAAAAAAAAAGAAGTGCAATGTTCTCAGAGGAATGAAAAATAAAAAAGAAACATCCAGTTCCCCATAACGCTGCTCCAGACTTCAGCCAAGATTTACCGGAACATTTCTAAGAAGAAGAAACTGCTTCAAAACTTGAGGCAATGTTGGCAAATCTTTTGTGACCTCATTGAAGGATAGGTTTGCAAAAAAAAGTGTTTCTAAGTGTCAAAATAAGTGCCTTACAGCAGTTCCAGCTGTGGCATTCATAGGTAGAATTTCCTTCACCCTATTCAATGACATTCATTAGAGATGCTTGGATTTTCTACTTGCATCCTCAAATGCTTACCCAGGGTCCACTGACATCTATAAAAATGTGTCCTTTGACTTAGTGGATTTTGGATCTGGTCAGTTCCAGACTGTATTTCCAGCTGACCAAAAAGGTAATTTAATGCATTCATATAGCCATGAGCGTACCAAAGAGAATGGTTCTAGCTCCTTCCTGACAAAACTTGGAAAATGCTTCCAAAAGATTGAGTTCTTTCAATTTTTATCTCTTTCCAGCCTGTCACAAGAAAGTTAGATGTCTTGCATAATGCTGGCAAGCAGCATTGAAAGATGAAGGTGCAGACTCATCTGTTTTGTTTCTATCCTGGTGTCATTTTTATTTCAAGTACTGTTATGCTGAATGTTGGGTAGCAATTGGCTGAAGCTGATGTCCATGTTTATCTTTCCTTTAGCAGAAATGTAAGCCACTAAACTTTTTCCAAGATCAAGTATCTTGAGCAACAGGAGTCACCAGCCAAAATCACAGGAGAATACTGCTGAACATACCAGTGCAATTATAGAGATGCAGGGATGACATAGATTAGACAGAACTAGAAACAGCCCACAATCAAATACAGGACACAGCAGAAAGCAGTGGATTAGCAGAAAATACTTCCAAAAGGATCAATGAGACAATTTGGAGAAGGTTTATGGGAAGAGTGGTGGCATGAGGTCTTCAGAAACGGAGGAAAGAAAAGGAAATCTCTCCTGAGCAGAGAGAAACAGGACTGTGCGTGAGCTTTCTGTAAATAAGCAGCCTTGCAACGAAAGAAAAGCCCAAGGTAACATCAAGTTCTCCTTGTAATGAGAACAGCAAGGCTGACTATTAACAAACAAACTGTTCAGGTAAAATGCAGAAAACTACAGTTTGGGTCACCATGCCCAAAGTCACAAGCATTCTGGTGTCAAGTCAGTCTACGACAGAAAATGTGTTGATAGGAGCACAACAAAAAGCTGCACCTGATCTGAATGGCTATAGCAAAGGGAGAGAGCTATCCGACAGCTATCTTAGATGCTGAAGCCTGATGTTCAGGTGCAGCCAAGATTTCCAAATCCCACTTCTTTCCTACATGGCTTATATTCCTGTAGTACCTAATTTTCTGTCGACAGCATTTTCCAGGTACTACTGTCTGCCAGTAGGCACGCACGTGATCTTCCAACTGCTCATGCTGCTCTAAGATTTCGAAGACAGCCTGGCAGCCCTTGAAAGATCTTATCTTCTAGGGGTTCCCAAACATATTGCTGAGACATCACTGTACATAGAGAAAGACTGAGATAAGCCCTTTCAAGAGGGACCTTATTTGATTTTGCACCACTGTTCAGTAGTTAGGGGATTCATCTGGATTTGGAAAACCTGTTTTTGTTTCCCCTTGCTGTTTGATTTGAAGCAGAGAACTAACTGTAGGTTTCCTGCCATTGAAGAGGTTGCTGTAATCATGAGGCTGCTGGGTCAGTTTGGATAAGTTAATCCCAGCGAAGTTGCCCTGTTTTGTGTAAATAATTTGATATCCAATGCACCTAAGAGTAAACAAGCCAAAAAATGAGTTACTGTCTGGTCATTAGAGCATTGTCCAGGGATCTGGAGGGGGGAGGCAAGGTCAGGCACTTGTTCCAATGAGTATTTATTCACACAAAATGGAATAGCTCCAGGCAGAGGTTTTAAGAGATGTCTTTATAGAAAGATCTGAGACTCATGGTTCTTTTCTGGGATTTAAGAAAACATCTTTCCAGGCTGAGCAGAGTAGAGATTTGAGAACATTATCTTCTGCCTTGTAAGGGGTATCTCTTCTCTTCCTTCTCCCCCTGCCTGGCTATCTTTTTGCAGCGGTAAAGGCAGGTTTGGCTTCAGCATTCAGCACCAGCTGAGAGCTCCCAGATGAAAATCTGAGTCAAAGATATGTACTAGATACATATTGTTTTGATTTTACTGGAGATCAGTTGCCTAAATGCCCTTAAATCTGGACCTAAAACTGTAAGGACTAGAATACCAATAACTAAAATATCATTTAAGGGCTGAATCATGTTTCCAAATGTCTTTAAGATGTTTATCACTCTGGGTTACATGGTGCAGCATTGATTTCTTTTCAGACTTGGTTCTTACTGCAACATTAAATATTTTTTTCCGAGAAAATGATGGAAAATATAATCAAGTGGTTGCACAGCCTAATAAGGCAAGGAACCATTTCACCAAACAGAGAAAAACACAACTGGGCACTAATGAAAGAAATTATAGCAAAAAGGGGCAGTTACAGTCTGCATTAAACACACATCAGGAAGCAATTTAACAACTGAGTAACTAGAGTCATATTATTCAGACTTGATCCCTGCAGAAATGAAATATTGTACTGTGCTGACACCTGGTGCACAAAGACATTTGCTCAGGAATCCACAGCCCCCTGCCATGCCTTCCTAAAGCAGCTTTCCAGTACAGAGGGGTTAGCCTTAAGCCTTCATAATCATCTGATGTTTGCAAAGCACTTAAGAGACAAGCAGAGTTGTCTGGGAGTGATGTCTTCCTGAACAACTCAGCACAATTAATTTTCATCTGTTTACAAAACACATCCTGCTACATTAAAAATGTGATTAGAGGCTTGGGAGGAGTTTTTTCAAGGACATAAATGGCAGTGGGAGTGCTTCACTTTGGAATATGCCTTAGAATTGATTCTCTTTGCTACTACTTGTTTAATTTGGAGGTTTTGAATGTCAGAGGCTAGTGGGGCAGATCCTTAGGTCTTGTTTGGCTCAGGTCACTCCCTAGGGTTACAATCAGAAATGTTTCTTGTTCATACCCTATCGTACTCCACCAAGCCCCCAGCACCAGTTTTCAGCAGGTTAGGAACCAGCCTTCTCCGTAAACACGGCCCAAATAATTCTCTGAATGACCCAGTGCTTTTTCTCTCTGTTGGTTGTGTTTCCACATGCTGCATGGCAAAGCGGCACCTCATTTAAGGGTCTTAGGCACTGCTGTGGTAATTCATCATAATGAACACAACTTCCTAACGAGCAGTTCTTAACCTACGCAGTGTTCCTACAATCTCACTGTCACTACTACTAGAGAACCATATGCAGTTCTCTCTTTTGGTACTGGCTTGATCTTTTCATATGAACACTATCTTCCTTTTTTTTAAACATCATAAACCCTGTTGGATTTCCTTACTTCTACTTTAGAGATTCTTGTATTCAGGGACTACAAAGCTTCAGGTAAGTGAAAGAGTGACTCACCAAAAAACCTGTAGAGACTTTCCATGTAGAGACTATATCTTCCTGTTTGGCTGCAAAGTGCCTAATCAATTAAAATTGGGAGGAGCTGTGGACACTCTTGAGGGCAGAGAAGCCCTGCAGAGAGATCTGGACAACTTAGAGAGCTGGGCAATCACCAACCGTATGAAGTTTAACAAGGGCAAGTGCCGGATTTTGCACCTGGGACATGGCAACCCTGGATGTATGTACAGACTGGGGAACGAGAGGCTGGAGAGCCACCCTGTGGAGAGGGATCTGGGGGTTCTGGTTGATGGCAAGCTGAACATGAGCCAATGGTGTGCCCTGGCAGCCAAGAGGGCCAACCGTGTCCTGGGGTGCATCAAGCACTGCGTGGCTAGCCGGTCGAGGGAGGGGATTGTCCCACTCTGCTCTGCACTGGTGCGGCCTCACCTTGAGTACTGTGTGCGGTTTTAGGTGCCACAGTATAAAAAGGATACGAAGCTACTAGGGAGTGTCCAGAGGAGAGCCACAAAGGTGGTGAAGGGTTTAGAGGGGAAGCTGTATGAGGATCGGCTGAAGTCACTTGGTCTCTTCAGCCTGGGGAAGAGGAGACTGAGGGGAGACCTCATTGCGGCCTACAGCTTCCTCACATGGGGAAGAGGAGGGGCAGGTGCCGATCTCTTCTCCCTGGCTGCCAGTGACAGGACCTGAGGGAATGGCAGGAAGATATGCCAGGGGAGGTTTGGGTTGGACATTAGGAAAAGGTTCTTCACCCAGAGGGTGGTGGAGCACTGGAGCAGGCTCCCCAGGGAGGTAGTCACAGTGCCAAGCCTGACAATGTTCAAGAAGCATTTGGGCAATGCCCTCAGACACATGGTGTGAATTTTGGGGTTGTCCTATGCAGGGACAGGAGTTGGATTCGATGATCCTTGTGGGTCCCTTCCAACTCAGGAGATTCCATGATTCTGTGAAAACAATAAATTATAACTATTGCATTTTCCAGGCTTCCTTTAGACCCCTTCTGTTTAGTCCAGCTGTAAAATGGACACTTGATCACTTAGTTTGGGAAGAACAGATTCACCTAGACACGATGCTTTTCTCTGTTATGGGAAGAAGTTGTTCTGCAGCCAGATTAACCACATGGCCTTGATTCTTATGGATGTCCTTATTCTACGTTCATCTCTTTAAAAACCAACACACTTCACCAGCTTTTACTGTTCAAAGTTCCATGATGGAGTGATGAGAATCTGTGGCAGTATGTATCAGATGTATCCTGCAAATGAGAGCAGTGCATTGTAATTACCTATGCAGGCATGGAGACCTAAAAGACACATTGCACCAAGCAAACAATTTCCAACAGCAAACAATGTGCTTGTTTACTTCCTTTGAAGCTTGTTAGGCTTAATCCTTTTTTTTTTTTTTTTTTTGGCAAATTGATTTATAGCATCAGTTTCAAAACTGAAGCTCCTTCTTTTCATTTTTTTAATACTCCACACTGCAGAGTGCTCTTTGCTCTGTATTTAATGTTAGGTTCACTTAGCACGTGTAGAAGAAAAATAGCTGTCTGTTAACAGCATAATGTGCCTCATTTGATATGGAATTGAGAAGCAGCCAATATACTGCAAGAACCTCATTTAATTACCTCTTACCTGTGGCTTTCTTTGCGTATGTCTAATCATTAGTTCACGCTAACATGTTTAACACACAATGACTAATCTTCCCCTTGGAACACTTCAGTCAATTTTTTCCTTAATCCCTTGGAAACTTCCACTTGTTACCTGGGGACATCTTTGCTCAGCAGTCACTGTGTGTAGCATAAAGCTGACAACAGGTAGAGTTTTTAGACTTAGCCAAACCACCTTCAAATGAGATGGCTCAGCTATCTGCAGCAGTCAAACTGGATAAAGGAAGGCAAAAGACCTGGGGGTTAGTCTGTGATGAGCCTTGCGCTGCGTTAACTCTTTTACAGCTGCTTCTCACTGCATGGGAACGCTGTAAACAGAGTAACACTTGATAAAACCTGGGCTTTTATCTGGACTTCAATGTCAACCCAGGTCATATTTGAAACTTGCTGGTGTTTTCGTTATAGTATCTCTAAATCACTTTTTCATCACTGCAAGAGAGCTAAAGCTCTCTTGATTTCACATCTTGACTATTATGAAGTGAGAAGGTTGCAGGTTGTCATATCTGCACAATTTTCCCCTCCCACTCTTTGCTAGAATTGGGGGAAGGCCATCTGAGCATGTCACTTCTTATTTGTGCCTATTCCCCTGTATTGTAATATGAAACAAGCCATTTTTCTTCCCTTACATGCTGAGCAATACTGTCATAGTGTTTTCTTCTTCTTAACCTGCCTATTGTTCATTGCCGTGTACTTAGATTTGAAAAAAAGATTATCTTTTTATTCTGTATTTGTATAACTCGGCACAGTGGGACTATGCTCAGAGCCAGAAGCTGCAAAGCCGTAAAATAATCCAAGTCAGAAACATGATATTTGAGTGTGTGGTGGCAGTATTTTACTCCTGTTGTCATGCAAATTGTGGATGTTTGGTTCTGGGTATTAAATCATCCATCCATCCAAACTGCTGCTAAATCGGAGCCTGGAAAGGGGTCAGTGGGTGCGTTGACATGCACCCCACTGTCCTCACTAAGGTCCTAGTCTGTTCTGAGCAGAGCAGTGTGGTTGCTCACTCTGGCCCAAGCCTGAATGTGTGTCAGGGAGAGTTCCGCATGCTCCCTGCCTACCGCATGTTTCTCTTTGGAAGGGAACCAGGGCAGAAAAGTGGCAAGAGACTTGCAAGGTGTTATGTTATCTCTCCTGGATGATGTTTTGTCATGACGCACGTGTGTTGCAGTTCAGGAAAGGTATTTTAATGCCCATCAGCTGCTAAGTTTTGGCAGCATCATCAAGATTTGACACTTGTAGATTTTCATGCATGGATTGGAGGAAACGCACCTCCCCTTTCCATCCCTGCAGGGAAAATGCCCACTCCTGCACCACACAATGCGCTGCTGTTTGCCTGGCTGCTGTGTGGCCCCAAATTCACTCTCAGCTGCTTTTCTCCCCATTCAGCAGCACAAGCCATTTGTACAATAAAGTCCTCACTAAGTGTTGCTTCCCACAACTCCTAGATATTTAAAGGAGATGCTCAGTGCAACAGCTTTTAAGCTGCATGTGGTACTGACTCTAGTTTTGCAGGCGTTGATTAAAGGTAACAGAGGGAACAGTGGTTATGCCTCATTTGTAAATGGATAGACCTAGAAGAAGACATGTTCCTGCCTGTTAGTCCATCAACGAGACACAATTTGCCTCAGAAACACGAGCTGTTTCACTAAAACAAAGGATGCTTCCCACCCCACCTGCCATGCATGTGCACACACACACATATTTCTTGTACTGACTTTAGCACACCGCAGAGCAGTTAATATCAGAAGCAGAGCCCAAGGTTACCGTATAGTCTGGTTGGCATTGTGGGAAAAGGATTGTAAGAGCAAGTCATGTGTGAAATAAATTAAATACACAAACTCACTCTGGGTTGCAGATGGGGTCAAGCAGGCAGCTAATTAACATCCCACAGTAACCTTGTCCCTGCCTGGCTCTGCCCTCTCCAGTGCTACTGAAAACACATTTCAGGGACTTGAACATGTAGTTTAGTATTTTTCTTTGTAATGCAAGGAAAGAAAAGCAATAGATGTTAAAGATGGGAAAATGGACCTTAAGCTGTTTACTTTTTCTTCCCTGAGCTCCCAGTAACCTAAGTTGTTCTTGCAGGAAGTAGAATCCTATGTGGACACTTTAGCCTTGAAGGACCCTCAGAGAAGTGGATGGCTATTTAGTGAACAGTTCACATCCATCTCTGTGTCCAGGGAAAAAGGATGTGCATCTATTGCAGCCGCCACTCATGAGATTCTGCCCTTCCATTCATGCAAGAATGGTCTGAGTTCACTGATAATCACAGCTAAAGCCGTTACGTAAATGCAGGTCAAGAGATTTTCCATATAATATTTGTACAAAGTTGGACTGAGAACTTTCCCCTGATGCTCATAGCTGCAGTCTTTGCTAGGTCAACAATTCTCCCCCTCCCCGGCACAGCTCGCAAATATCTGCGATGGGAAGAGCCAAGTCAGAATTCTTGAACGGGATTTACGTTTCTGCAATTAATAAATCTTCAGTAAGAGATGTGATAAGCTCTCTGGAGCTTTCTTTTTAGATGCCTCAAGATCTGAGCTCAGCAGGGAAACTGGTGACTTCTGCCCTTTGCCCCTTTTAGGATCACTGGGGAGTGGAGTCAGCACCCCATTAAAAAAACAGATAGCGAGAACTGGCAGTGCTTTCCTCATTGCCAGGAGCTTCAGAATAGACCTCTGGGGGAAAATACAGTTAGTCAGGTCACAAGAGTGTGTGTAGCCACACTTCAGTACATGGTGAGTGTCCAAGACTGCTGTGGAAAGAGCTGCAATGGTATATCTTCAGACAGCGAGAACAACGAGCTGCAGGACTTTGGGCACTGTCCTTGAATAGCAAGCAAGCTAGATCCTCACCACCTATTAGTTCCTGGGTGTGGTGATATAGTTTAAAAACAAACAAATAAAAACATACCAAAATGCAAACCACTCAATCTTATGTTCAGTGTGGTCAGTCCATGTATGACCTTCAGGAGGATTTGGAACAGCTCTGTCCACAATAAACTATGGCTTATTTGTATTTTATCTTGATTTATGAGATGTGTTTTGGGCTATTTCACTCCAGGCTGGGTATTCACAGCCATTGACATATCTACTGCCTAGGAAGTTGCCCAGGATGGTTTCTGTAAACAACCTAGTGCAAGGGGTGTTGCCTAGTGTAAGACAAATGATCTGGTCTTACACCATATCCCCTTGATACTACTTCATCCTTTATGGGTGGGTACAACACCATCCCACAGATCTTCATGCTTCACAGCCCAGCTGGGTTTTTTCTTCCCTTAGACAGTGTCTAGGCAACCTGGAGGTCTGAGAACATTTTAACTTATTGCACATGGCTGAGCATGGACTTTCAAAACATTGCAGTCCATACAGCATGCAAATCTGGTTTTCTGGTCCACATCGGGTTAGCTCATGAAAAACAGTATAAATGTAGCTAGAAAAGAATGCCCGTGCTGACAACTTTTTAAATTTGACTAATATATGGTGTAAGTACATTTATATTAACTTTTCTGAATCTCCGCTTAGATAATTCTGGTTTTGAACAGAGCTGGAAAACGTAATGCTGTTTTGCAAATAAACAACAAACTCCCCTCGCCAAACTAGATAAAAACCCCAAGCCATGCTTCTGAAGTGCTGTCCTTTTTCACCTTAAATTTATTGACATTTTTCAATGGATTCCATCACTTTCTTTTTTCTATTACACTGGGGGTTTTTTTAATCATTAACTCTGCTTTATTTCTGTGCAGGTCTCCTTGAACATCAGAAAAAACACAGGTTTGTTGAAATATTACATTCCCAAGAGACCTGTAAAAACAGCCACATACCTTTAATTACCCCTTATATGTCCCTTTTCTTTGGATTTGCAGTAGTCACTTCATGCCTTGCAGCAGTACAGTTTACTATTAGTACACTGTGCCAAATAGAAATTTTGAGATCAAATACCTCTACTACAACTCTGGAAAAACATGAGCAAAGTCAGTGAAAGTTTTCATATAGTTCCCCACTCTGTAAGCTGTGATCGAGAGCTTGCAACTCTTCTCCAATAAGGGTGCCTTGTGATCTGAATTGACCAGGGTTGTGTGAATACCAGGGTTGGTTTGAATGGGTTTCACAGTCCCCCTGAGGTTGGGGTTTTTATTGTGAGCATCTCTTTTGAAAAGCTATCTGATGGCAAAAGGTCTTCTCAATATATCTCCATATATCTGAATATAAATATATATTGATATATCTCATTCCTACTTCCCACCTCAAAAGACTGTGTTCCAAAACTTGTTGGCTTTTCAAGAGTGGTTCAGATGTCTGGTCTTCACCCACTAATTTCCACAAAACTTAAGGCATTGATCTTACATTTTTCCTTAGATCTTGCCTTGGATTCTGCTTCTGCCCATCTTGTATAAGACCGTGCCGCAGTTGGTATGGTGTTGCTCAGGTCCACAACTCTTCAGGTTTCAATAGAAAAGAGATAGCTAAAGCAAAGGGAGATAAATCTCATCAAAAACGTCCAGCTGGTTATGTTCAGATGTCTCTGTGAAACATCTTAACAGTGCCCAATCCTACAAACAACGCCTATGTCGAAAGAAAAGAAAATTTGCCAGAATAATCAAAATTCACATCGCTGAGCTTGGATCATCAACTGCAGGCCTTCCAATCTATCATTTTGTCTGTCTTCAATTGTATGCTCCATTAAGCAATGGCTGTGTCTTTCTCTGTTGTGTAGATGAGCACATCATGTGATATCAATTAATAATAAAATGGGATCTGCAAGCAAATGGACCCATAGTGAAGGGACAAGAATAATGGGGGCTGTATTATGGTGGGGGCTGCGCTATATATATCCACACACTAAACCCTCTGCAGAAACAAATCCATTGAAAGATAATACTGAGTACTGAGCCAGAAAAGACCTTGCCTTTCATTACGTTTTACTGAGTTCAATGATTACCTTGCATCAGCACTTCCAGGATGAGCTGCCCCAATTCCTCAGCGTCTCTGAAATACACCCTCTCTGGTGACTGAGCCCTGCCACTGCTCTCATATCAGGTCCAAATCCAAGGATTTTCTGGCTCTCACGGCATGTTATTAAGATGCTTCACCCTAGTTTATAGGATGTGTTCCCTGAGCAGCTCCATCAGGCTTTGGAGCCTAAAAAACCCTCTTCCTTTAGCAGCTGTGACCCAAAGGAAGATGTACTAAGTCAGAGCAGCCTCTTTGAAACATAGCACTATTTTTATGTACTAAAAGGAACATAACATTGAAGAAAGAAAGGTGAAAGCACCTGAGGGCTTACAAAGGTATGGTTTTCCAGAGGCTCACCATTTCCCTCAAAAATAAGGTGGACTTGGGCTCTCCCATGTGCCTCTGCTTCCCTGATACGGAGTTTCACCTGCTCCTCTGTACATTTGGCATCAGTTATTTGCCAGATTCTGCTTTTTAACCACTTAATATTTCCATTCTTTGCCCTTAGGCTCCAGACTCAATCTGGTCAGTTTATGAAGACCCGGTGGTGGCTTCTAGGAGCGTGGTTCTCTGAGAACTGTGGTGCCTGTGATTGAAAGCCGCTGTTTGCCTTCCTGCCTGAACTATCGACTCTGCACAAAGTAGCAAAGAGTATAATAACTCTCATATAGACATCCTGTTCTTGAAAACAATGTACATCATCCCCATAATTTTTACTGACCTATTCTGGTGAAGCAGGGCCATACGTAGTCTATTATCTTTGTCTTGTCTTTCAAGCAAAAAATTATGAGTTATAATAAGGAAGACACAAGAGAGTCCTGAAAGCAAGAATAGTTCTTCCCTGGGAGAAGATATTTGTTGCATTTAAACTAAAATTGTCAATGGTGCTTTCTCAGAGAAAGTGGTCTTTTTGTTTCTCAGGAATTTTTAATCTATTTAATCTTTAGTTTTTTCTTTCTAAATATCCTACTAAAAGGTGTCAGGTTCCCAGGAAGTGTGTCTGGATACCAGCAGTATCGCTATAAGACAAAAAGTACTATAACTAAATAGA
>WAAD01003935.1:117232-153863 GCA_013389945.1 Fregata magnificens | reverse complement strand
AAAAAAAAAAGAAAAAGAATATTCAGCTTTTCTGTTTGCAAATAAATTTTTACAAAGTTAACATAAAAATAGCTAAGGTTTTAATTTGTTCCCCCATCTTTACTTCTCATCCCATATCACCCAAAGAAAGGGTCAGCCTTCACACTCAAGTTTGTCCTACTCTGAATCCCTTCACAGCAGCTTCAGAACAAAGAGAGAAAGATGTCATGTATGGATTTAGACTGACCTTTTCGTCGAGACCTCATTGTTACCAAAAAGTCTCACAGCCAGTTGCATACACTGATTTTGTTTGCAAAAGGATTTAGAGGGTAATAATTGGAAAAGAGATTGACACTGACAGAATGAATGTGTGCTGCAGATGAAACTGGCTCTTTTGGGGTTTTTAAATGTGACCCTGAAAGTAGAATTACATTATATCAGAATTAATAAAAAGTTTCTTTAAGCAAGGAGAAAATAAAATGCTAGGAGGTGACTAGATTAGTTATTCTCAGCCCTCTGACCAGGCTGTCTTTTTGGTTCATCCACCTTTCCCTCATGTTGCCCCATAACCCTTATGGTAGAGGAGGAAGAAGTGCCTCCACTTGGCCCTTAGTCTTGGTGCATGTTTCTGCAAACTTTAAAGATTATGTTTGCCATCGAGCTAGTGCATGGCACATGCAAAGAGCTTCTTCTTTAATGGCCCAATTAAATGCTTTCACCCCAAAATGTTGTGTGGGTGTGGTGGGTTGACCCTGGCTGGATGCCAGGTGCCCACCAAAGCCGTTCTATCACTCCACTCCTCAGCTGGACAGGGGAGACAAAATATAATGAAAGGCTCATGGGTCAAGATAAGGACACTTATCTCACTCAGCAGTTACCATCACGGGCAAAACAGACTCAACTTGGGGAAATTAGCTTAATTTATTAACAACCCAATCAGATCCAATCACGTACAAGTGGTCTTCCAGTGAAGTTTCAAGGTTGCCCTTCACAGCTCATTTCTAGTCCAAAAGCTGCCTTTGGAACAAGCCTGGCTTTGAAAACCCATTTGAATCTTCAAGCCCGATGTTGAGATTTACAGTAAAAGCCGACCTTGGCCCAAGTATTGTGTAATGTGAATAAAAATCTGCACTTGTAGGACACCTAACTGCTTTAACAAATCTGCTCTAAATAGTATGCTCATATTAAGACAGAATCAGACCTGAGGTTACATTTTCTGAATTCCCAAATAATGCTTTGACATCAAGACTGCTTTTGACCAACAAATGTATTGGTTTGACCTCATTAACCAGACAGTTTCTTATGAGATATTTAACAAAGATCCTTTGAACACAAAAAAATACAAAAACCAGCTGGGTTATCTTTGCTCCACCAGGGATTTAAGCCATGCAGAAGGACAATTTCATATATGTAGGTGCTAAATGAACCTGTAAATCTTTAAATAACCATGAAATAGTATCTAATGGGGTTTCTATTTTGTTTTAAATCACCTTTCTCTTTGGTTCCAAGTCTTTCAGCTACTTTATAGAACGTTTCTGTCATTAAAAAAAAAAAAAAAAAAAGAGTTATTTTTACGGTAAAAGCCAACAATGTGCAAAAAATATGATGGTTTCAACAGGACTGTTCTGGTAAACAATTTCTGTTTTATTCATGTGGCTGAGCAAACCTCTAAGTTTCAATGATCAGTAAGCCTCCAAAAGCAAAATTTTCTCCAGATTTATAGCAAAATTCTACAAAATAACCATTTTCCACTGTGCTAACTCAAAGGGATTGTGAAATTGTGAGCTGAACATGGCATTTGGATGGGGTGCAGCCTGTAACAAGACGCAGATACAGGGAATTCTTGTGGGCAGGGGCTTGATGCCAAAAGGCTTAATTTAGTCTAATACAGATACATGATACAGTGTCATGTGCATGAATGTGGCTTAGTGCAAGTAATTCTTTGAGTCATGGGTGCTTTTGAGTGGTTTTAGGGTAAAATGGGTGAGAAAACAAGAGCACAAATGAGGTACAGAGATGTGAAAGGAATAAATACGTAAAGCTCTGTATCTAAACTGCTTTGCATTGAGCACATCATGTTCTCACTGGAACTTGCAGGTGCTGCCACTGACTTCAGGGTGCAATGAATTTAGGTGTACACAATGACTTTTGAAATTCTTGCCATAAAACCTCTCAATAACAAAATCTATTTTGCACCAATCACAGTTTAAAAGAGGAAAACATGATAAATTTTTCTTCATTATTATCATGTAATAGGAGTGATTTTATTAAGGAAAAGTAATAAAATGCAACTTGCAAATGCTATATAGATAGTTGGGTTTTTTCTGATGCAAATAGTAACATTTCCTCTCCGGCTAATGTGTGTGTATCATAAATACACACTTTATGGTAAAATTCTAATGAGAAACTTATGGAGTTTTGCTCTTTTGAAACAAACCAAAATACCATCGCATCTATATCAATGTTTAATTTACAACAGCATAATTTCACAAATATCTGTTTTACTTCATCACTCCTCATAAAAAGTATTTCCAAAAATTTATGTGGTAATGCTATATAGATAGGTACATCAGCGAGACAGCTCATGTGACAGTGTTGAGACTTTATTACAAATGTTCACAGCAACATTTGCCTGCTCAGAAAATCTCAAATAACTAAAAAACTTCCGTGTGTACTTCTGTGTCACCTACCTGCTCTGATTTATGAGACCATCCCGTGTTCCTTCTGGCATCAGGAATTAATGGTTTGAGGGAACAACACTCCCAAACAAGAGTCACCTGAGGGGTGTTGGGTTGCCCATGAGAGAATGACATGGAATCAAAAGGAGACAACAGGCTTCACATTCTTTTGAATTGGTGGCAATTGTGCAGAATAAAAGAAACTCCCATACGAGGAACAGTTGAATAAGGTAGGACTTTTCTGACTACAGGACCAGCTAAGGAGGAGTGTGATATAGATCAATAAAGTCATGAGTGGCATGAGGTGGATGGATAAGGAGTGACCATCTCTAATGAAGCAATTTCAAAACAAACAAGAACATGTAGTTAAGATGATGTGGAATGAGGATACAGAAAGTTTACAAGGAGTCAAGGGAAGACTTGACAGGTTCATGGAGTGGAAATCCATTAAAGATTATCATATATTTTTACATTTTTATTAACCTTAAATAAATTCTGCAGACAGAAGCCATGTGTGGCTTGAGAAGTCTGGAGGCTGGGAGAAATATTGCTTGGGAGAAGTACCACTTTTGGCTGGTTTTGTACTCTTCCGCAGGAAGATGCTTTTAGGTATTATTGGAGACAGACTACCTTTGGTCTCACTTAGTATGGTCACTCCTCTATTCTTCTTGTTTGCAGTCAAATATTAGGTACAGTTCATCTCACAATACTAGCCAACTAAGAGTCATCTGCATGCTGTAACCTCTTTATCAAGATTCTCTGTATAACTAGTGGCAGAGAGGTGCACCAGAAAATGATTTATTCTCCCTCTTTTAGGAAGGGATGAATCATCAAGTAGAGATGTCTTGTGTGTCCCTGCTAAGCATAGAGAGCCAAGGGCAAATCCCTTAGATCAGTTGAACACATGGACATGATCTCACCATCATACATGCATGAAATAACAGTTTGAGGTTTGTCTTTCTGACAGATTACAACCTCCATTTTATTTTATAGACAGTCTGTTGATTGTAAACCCTCTGCAACATTCAATTTGCTTTAAAATCGTTATTTGAGATCATGAGTGCCTCATCTGAGGCACTAAGATCTGACCTATAAGGGCAATCAGTTTGGGATGTAGTAAATATGGTAAAGGCTAAGACCCTCCTAGAAAGCCTGTGATTAGGTAGTTAGGGACCAGGAACATCAGCCAGTTTCTCTATAAGAAATGAGATGGCTTGCCAGTCCTATAGGCCATTTGCATAGAATGGGTTCCCTGGGTGGTAATATGAAGAAAGGGCATGAATGTATTCTCTAAATCTTCCAGACAGGATGCTCAGTTGCCAAACTAACGAACCGCAGATGAAAGACTTCATATCACCATTATGTTCAGTCTTCTCCGAGCACAATCTGCCGAACGACTAGGCAAGAATGTGAGTCACAGATTTGTCCCCCCCCTTTCACTCAACAATTTTCTGCAATTACAAACTGCCTATAGAGCACTGGCCACACACAGGGCCTGCGGGAACATTGGAGGTGATACAGTCACAATGCATGGCAAGCTCCTGGGGATCTTACGGGCACTCAGATTCAATGAGCCAAATCCAGTCCTAATGTGCCAACACATATCCAAAAAGAGACCTGAAACAACATGGGATGCAGAAGAACAAATGACTCTTTCCTAACCTGTGCACTTGACCTGTAAGTCCAGCCTAGTTATCCTCACCCCCTTTCTAATTACTGGAGGGAGATATGCATTTCTAAAACTAAGCCACCTGTCCTAGATACCTGTCTTAACATGACTTACCTTGGCATTTCTTACCTCTTTCTGTTGATTTTAAGGAAGATCAGGCAACCATCTTAGATTTTGGCATGTTAGAGGTGGATGTCTAAACTAGGGGCTGGGAAGAAAAACGCCTTAAGAAAACAGTGAGCTGGGATGAGATAACCAGCTGCCCATTTCAATAGCTTCACCTTGACTTTAAGTCTCCAAGATGGTTTTCTATACATAAAATGTCTCTCTCATATTATGAAAATTCTGTTCATTTTTTAGCTCCCTACAGACAGTTATCAAGCCTGTGGGTATTGTTCTTTCTGATCCTTGCCTGACTGTCACCTTTTTGGCATGCACTCACAGTGCTTAAAAGAGAAGTGTCCTCTTCAGTGAGGACACAATGGGATTTGATGAACCCCATGAGAAAATTGCAGAGGGGAAAGGTTCAGATTCCGATTGCCTAATTTTCACAAAATACAGGCAGATAGACTGCATTTGTATAAAATATTACCCATAATTGTTACCCAGGCCATGACAAAGCAATAGTGGGAACAATGCTTTTCTTCTGGCAATTAGGACCATTTCTGGAAGATCAGAACAGGCCAAGAAAGAGGCTCTGTGGGACATCTATGGTTAGGTTATCAATCACATTCACAGCCAGGGAGTATTTAAACTCTGGTGTGAGTATGCACAAAAGGTAACACGATTCAGTCCACCATCAGCGTGACTGCGAGCTACAGTTTGCCTCTTACAACGAGAATTGTGATTGCAGTGTCAGAAGTCAACTCTAAATCACAAAGTACAGCCTCTGTTAAACAGCTTCTTATCCTTGAGGAAGATGATGTGATCAGTAAATTCAAGTTGAACAGCCAAGGTGGAAGGCAGAGGTCTAAATCAGAACTGACTTTCTTTAGAATAATTACGTGGTACAATGTCACAAATGCAATGCAAATGAGTAAATGCATCCCATTATATCTTTAAATTACTAGCTGAGTTGAAATAATGCAGTAGTTTATTTAATTTTATTAAGCTTTTGAGTGCCAGACATATAGCATTTAGCCACATGAAATCAGAAAGGTAAGAGATTGTAAAATGTGTAGTGTAACACTCATTATAACACTGAGTATGCAAAAAGATCATCGTTGTGTCTTGGGATAATGAAGAAACCCTTCAAACAAGAAGCTGAAATTTGTCAACATCTACCTAATACATACGTCTGGAGCCTTACCAGGCTGGTCTCCATATTATGCCCAGAGTCTCCTGGGACAATTCTGGAGAAATAAAAAAATGAGCAGCAAAAAGTTTTTGAGGGCTGTGAGAAGTGCCGTACACTGGTAGACTCACTTATCAAAAAGAAATCTGAGAAAGAAGACTTGATTATCAGTATTGCTTAGCTTGATAGGGAGAAAACCGCAAATAAAATAAAAAGTTCTTTAACTCAGGAAGGAAAATATTAGTGAGAAACAACAGCTGGAAAAATAAAACTAGAGGTATTCAAATTGCCAGCAGGTCATACATTTTTACCAGTGAAACAAGCTCCCAAAGGAGGCAACAGATTTTCCATCTTTGGCTATCTGCAGATCAAGGCTAGATGTGTTTCTGGAAGCGGTGCAGGACAAGTGGGTGAAATCTCATGAGCTTTGTTTTGACAGATGTCATACTGATTGATCTGTTGGTCCCTTCTGGCCATTAACTTGGTGTTTATTAGTCATACAGAAATGACTAAATTCCCAGAGCCCTGTCCCAGCAATGCGCAGAGCTCAATTAAAAATCTGTGCTGGATTATCTGGGATCATTCTAGTTCTGTGATTAGCCTAACTCTGTGGGCCAAAAGCAATATATGTTCACAGCTCACTCTTCTCTAACCACTGGAGCAGCATTTCAACGTGAAGTTTCATATTGACCTTCTTATTAACCTCATGGCTTTTTCTCTATTACTTTTTTTTTTTTAATTTCTTGTCATAAAGGGTTATTAAGAGTTGTTTGTAATTGGATTACAGATGAACTTTGTCTCTGATAGTCAGATCTTCTTTTTTATTTCTACTTTGGCAATTAATAACTTTTAAAAGAAGTGTCTCTCTACATTTAAAAAAAAAAAAAAAGGTTGAGGAGAAGTCCCAAGAAAATCTTGTGTAGTGCCTTGTGCAGTGGAATGTTTAATTGAAAATTTAGAAATATTTTTAGACCTTCTCCATTATAATCAGATATTTATTAGCAGTCCGCAGCAGATGGATAAACCCTTTCTGGTTGGATACATACCATTTTCGCCATCAGTAACTACAATTTTCTGTCAGATAGTATCCCACAGTGGAAAAGATTTCCTGTGTAGCTGTTGCCAGAAAGAGAAGTTTGCTAGAGAAATGCAAACTGCTGGTGTACACAATCTTTTCTATCAGCAGCTTCCCTCCTCTAGCAGGTAAAACCAACTTCCTCAGTAGCTGCACATCTATGCTATAGCTCTGGGAATCATCTCCTGATACCTCTGCATGCTTTCTCCAACCCTGCTTAATTTTTTTTTTTAAAAAGATGTTGGAAATGAATTCACAGATCCTCCACTGTAAAATAGTTTTAGGTGGTATGTACTCAGAGTTGTAAAATAGCGGAGCTGCTGAGTTAGGCCACCTAAAACACCATTCACTTCTCCAGCACAGCTTTCTGTCCTCTTATTGCTGTATGTCACCCTCATTCTACCCAAGTGAAGATCATCACTGTACTTGCAGGACAGTGCTGAGCTGCAGACTCTTTCTTCTAGCCCAGAGCCATCTCCTTGTGATGCCCACTTGCTGGACTATTCCAGTACTGGAGGGTGAGGGCAAGATCCTGTTGCCCTGGGCATTGCAGCCCTGCCAACACAACAAAATGTTAGAAACATGGTACTGCAGAAGCCTAACTTACTAAAAGTGGTTGCAGAGAAGGGTGTTTGTTCTGTGGTGTACGGCAGTTGTGGTCACAGTAAAATGAGTGGCTGTAGGAAGAGAATTAAAATGGAGCAGACAGTTAACTGAAATCTTCTTTTCCTTAGGACTGCTATCTTTCCATTGAATGAGCTATGCCTCTGTTTTATTTTATTTTTTAACTTTTTTGGTTGAAATCAGAGCTTGCAGTCATGAAATTTAGTGGATGCAGCTGAGAAACTATGAAGATCTGCTTTCTCTGCCCTTTTTTACTAATTTCAGAATGTCTCTCAAAGCAGATGTCTTCAAAGACTTTATTTTTTTAACATATAATAAAGTTGGCTACATGGAAAAGCAGAGGGCGTTATTTCTTAACAAGACTTTCTTCTAGTCCCTTCCTGATAATGACTCTGAGAATGACAGTAATTCAGGCTGACAGGTCCTCACTGCTTGTAGTACAGCATCCAGAGAAATAACGTAAGACCCCTTAAATGTGAAGTGATGAAAGTCATGACTACTTCAGAAACACATACAGCAGAGGAACATGACTGGTACTTTGAGCAGAATGTATTTCTTGAAATTATCTGACTCCAGCAAGTGGATAAAAGTTTGTGTCATTTCTGTTGCAGAATTTCAACATATCACGTATAAGACTCTTGAAAGTTTTATTCCTGGAAAGTTCATCCGTGACTGAAAGACTAGAGAGAGAGGGATTAAAAAAATATCCCCAAACTTCTGAGCCAAAGATGTAGTATAGAATTTAAATAACATTTCAGAGAGGATCACATTTAGATGGGTTTCACAGAGATATATTTATTTTTTGAATAACCACATTACTCAAAGTAGTTTAGCAACAGGCAGGAGGGAACTGCCTCAAGGATAAACAGAAGACATTGAAAATGGTTGTTATACCCTTGCAATGCATTTGGTAGACTGTAAAAATAATAAAGCTAAGCCAAATGAAATATAAAGCAGAACACTTATGAAATAAAATCTGGACATCTCAGGCTACACCCTGGAGACTCTACTTTGGAAAAAAGAGAATAAGTATGTGGCTGATTGAAATAATGGTTTCACTTGAGTGAAAGGTGCCAGGTTGATTGCCAGATTTTCTTTCTGTACTTGTTTTCTTTGCTAAAAGCATCTCTAAGGCACTCCTCACTGTGGTAGGGAGAGTGGTCCATACTCACAGGTCTTCTTTCTTTCCCCAGGTCAATAATACAGCAATACTTTGTGGCTGGCCCATACCTGTGAGCTGTGGGCAGTGACTGTACTCCTGACAGATGGGACTTTATGAGCACTGCATGGTGGCTGGTGGGTGACAAAACCCAGCAAGAGTCATAGGAGCCCCAGAGAGGTGGGATGTAACTGAGCAGCTCCTGTGCAGGCATCTTCAAGGATGATGCTGATAAAGGATATAGTGTTGGATGATTCTCTTAACGCTCACTGTTGCTTACATTATTTTCCACCTCATGAAAGCTTTTTCCGCTATGGTCACCTGAGTGTCACCATAGTTTCCACCACTAATGTCATTCCTACAATGAGTGGCTTACAGCATGTATCAGGATCATGGATATATTTGCTTACCAACGTGTGCCCAAGTCACTGTTTCTTCATTGCATGCTCAGCTCCATTGCCCTAACATGTTGGTAATATACTATTCTCTGCCTACGGTAAGAACTTCAGCAGTATCCTTATCCCTGCTCAGCCTTGACAAAGCATTTGGACAGCATGCAGTGATTGTGTATAATGGTCACAACAAACATAAAATGTGTCTCAATTAAGCTTATCAACTTTGCTTCTGTTCCAGCAGAGACAGAAAAAGATAATTACTAAAGATAAAATCTTTGGCAATTATCTATACAATAGTTTTTTCATCCTAAACCCATTATTTCTTAGTTGTTTCTTTCTGGTCCCAGGAAGGTGGTTACCGAGAGAACAGTTAAGAGGCTATTCTTTCATCTTGTGTAGACGGCTACCTACCCTAAGCACTTATAAGCGTGGGATAAAATTCCATGTATAATCTAGCACATACAAATTATATTCAGTTTTATGTAGACGGAAGTATCTGCAACCATGAAAGATTCTTTCTTTGGTCTTTTTTGTTGTTTACCACCTTTCCCAAAGACTTGATTACACCTCTCAATGAGAATCTGGGTCTGTAAAGAAGTTTGACACATGGAGGGATTGTCCATGAGGCTCTGCAATGTCTGGGAAAATAATAAAGTACCTGAAACTGTTCCCATATGTGATGCTCTTTTCTGGAGCATTTCTTGACCTGAATAATGTCTTATCCTCTAGGTGATAGACATTCTTGTGAGAAAAGCTACATCTCCCCAGGAAAAAATGTATTAGTATCGAATCCATGAAAAGTGTTGAAGCAAAAGGTATTTTAACACAATAGCTTAACATAGACAGCAATTAGTTTCCTTCCCTTCTTCAAGGGCTTTTTTATATAAATCCCATGAGGTTTTTGCATTTACCTATTTTGTTACAGACCATTTTGCCACATTTAAAACGGCCTTCAAGGCATTTTTAGAAAGCTATTACTCAATGTCAGGCTTGCAAAGATATTACAGACACTGAGTATTCAGCACCCACAATGAAGATTGCAGCAAATAGGGCTGAACTGTTAGGAGATGCAAAGAGAAAGCATTAGCAATGGGAAAGCAGCCAAGCTTCTCAGAGGAGCGGAGGTAATTCTTTCATCATTGTCATTGCTGGTTCCCAAGTCAGGTTGTGTTTATAATAAACAGGGGAGTTGATTTATAAGAAAGCCAGAGGGTATTTTACCATGCAGTCTCTGAACTTAAACTTGCAAGATACAACTAACCAACAGGACTGTGGCAATTATCATATTGGCGTTATTACACCTTCATCTTCTTGCAAAACAACTTCCTTTCAGTACCTCTTTTCTTTTCTCTCTCTAATGCTCAAGCTTCTTTTTGAATCTAGCAGAGAGCACATGCAATGGAAAGATTCCACCCACCCCCCCTCCCATTAATTCACTCCAAGTCTTCTTCCTCAAAGCTGAATCAACTTGTCATGCTAGGAATCTCTGCACAACACACAAATGGGTTCAAATTGGCTCTTTGGAGATCTTCCTGAGGTTCATTTCCCACTAAGAGGACTCATTCAGTCTTCCTCTTTATGAAGAGTTGAAGTGAGGAGAGGCTGCTGTCCTCCTCCTCTTGAGGCTTCTTTCCTGCCACTAGTCCAGGATGTAAAGAAAATTGTAAAATGACAGCAGTGTGTTGTAGCACTGAGTTATGAATCGAGAGAGTGTATGTCAGTAAGTTGGAGTGTTAAACCCCATATCTTGGAGTCCTGGTACTTTCTCATCCCTGGGCTCCCTCAATAATAAAATTACAAACAGTCAAACCCATTTTGGCCTGGACAGTTTTACAGAGAACCTCAGTGAGTAACATTAAAATACATAAAATGCCACATTTCCTTCTTGGTAGCTAGATAAGTATTTGGGGAAAAACAGTGAAGATGTCATCATATACGAGGGCCAAATCTGAAGTGACATTTAGGCTCCTAAGACCCATGTATTTTAGCAGCATTTAAATGCTTTCCAGGCTATATTTCTTCGTCTGAGCTCCTATTTCCACTTCTGTGAAATAGGAAAGCACAAACCATTCTTATCATTTAGAGTTGCTGTTTAGAAATTGAAAAATGGAGGTTTTCAAATTCTCTGTGGAAGGAAGAAAAAACCGGAGAAGGTTGTTTAACAAAAATTAAATGAGGACTCCAAATCCGTGCAGTTACAGGTGTCTTGTTTCCAGCTCTTACCAAGTCTAAACAAGCAAGCCTGGGCAACGGAGGTTTGGAAGACGTGAATCTGCCGAGGGGCTGGAGACAAGGCTCCTGCCTCTGCCTTGGGGAAGGTGGAGTTACCAGCACTCTTCCATACAGCGGCGTCTGTCTTCAGGCCATCAGCCCTGGAAAGCTGATCCCCCAGTTAGATCCCCACAAGAGCTGTCAGAAACTCAGGCTGTTCTGAGCCAGGAAACTGGCAGTTTTTCACCATAAGTGTGATGCAAATGTTTCACCTTTGATCAAGATTTCTTATCTCAAAGCATTTCTGACCAGCAATATTTGTGACAATTTTTATAAGTTAAATATTGTATATACCATATATGATATCTTATATAAAGTGTTGTGATTGTTAGGGAAAAGTTGCTAGGGAGTGGCCAAATATCTGAGTAGTTTTCATGGGTATTTCTTTCCAATCACATCAGTGCATTGAAAAGCTTGAAAAAAACTTAAAGTTGAAAGAAACATCTTCTTTTCTAGAATGGACCTTGTCACTTTGCTTTTCTTTTCAGAAAACATTAAATCCATCATTCAAGTAAAGTTTCTGGGGATATGGACTTTAGCCAATGAAAAAAAATGTGAATAAATCTGCAGAACTGGCCCATTGACAGAAGTGGTTGCACACTAAAACTGGGAGACATTTAGCTACATGATAAATTTTATTTTTGTTTTCATGTGATGCAGGAGTAGTTACTTTAATTAAGTCCAAAATATTGCACTGGGAAACAAATGGTAGTTAATGGGGCTTCTCCTCAGATTTCAAAGCAGCCAAGCCAAACTCTTAGCAGGAGGAAGAAGCACATACTCCCTCCTCTGTCCCTCCCTCCCGCCCTCCCTAAGTCTGGTCACAGTATTTTTAATGTGCTACATTTCAATAAACAGACTCCCACATGTCCCACATTCACCTAAATCCTGCAGTCACTGCAAATCCTCTATTGTTTGTTGTAAAATAATAGAGTTCCTTACTTTTGCTAGACACTCTGGAGTGAGGTGAGTGACCATTTCCAAGTAACTCTGCAGGACATTTATTTGCACAAAAAAGGGATTTGGCTTCACTGAGATATTGGCCTTGCTACTGTTAGTTTCCACTCTTTCTCTGCAGCACAGCTGCCACCATGCTGAGACAAGGGAGATGTGATCCAATCCCATTTGTGATTCTGAATGCAAACCTTCAAACCAGCTCTAATGCAATCCAATTAGGTGAGGTGGGAAACCAGAGCAAGAATCTTGATTAGCATTTACATGCATTAACATTTACAGTAGACCAGACACAGTAATAAGCTGTTCCCAAAATAAGCAAATGACGTGCATGGCACATGTAAAACAGTGTAGCTGATTAAAATCTTGCAGCTTCATTGCTAGTGTCTACAAGTTAAAAGTCAGCTCCCAAATTCTCCTACTCCATTCTCATTCATACTGTGGTATTGCATGTGCTCCCTCCTTGCTACAAGAACTGTGATAATACTTTAGCTACATCCTCACTGATTTCAATGGAGCTGGACCGCTTTACAAAAAGCTAGAATATGATGTGTTTTTATGTGGTTTCTATTATTATTGTGCATGTTATGGGTCATAGGACTGATCTAAGCAAGTACAATGCCTGGTATGGAGAATTTCATGAAAAGCTCTATAAGGGGTAAGGAGATAAATAGGATTTTACTTTTTGCTTTCCTGTGCTACCAACTGAATTGTGTGCAAGTTTCTGCTTTTGCTGTATTCCACTCACAGGCACAGCTTAGGACTATGTTGCATGCACCTGCAGATGGCTTCTTGAGCTAAAAGTCCTGTTTCATATTTTAATGTGGTTGTCATAAGTCCTAAGTGATGAAAGGGTTCCCCTGCTTCCCATCCCTTGGGGCAGTTATCTGCCAGTGCTTGCCCTTTCCTCTATTTTTGACATCTGGTGCTTGGACCTTTCTGGCCTAAAAGCTTAAATTGAGCATTCAATAGCTACACCATTAGTGGGACATAAAATTGCAGAATGACAGAACTGTTGAGGTTGGTAGGGACCCCTACAAATTGTCTTGTCCAACCCTCCTGCTCAAAGCAGCATCAGTTAGGGTAAGTTGCCCAGAGCCATGTCCAGTTGGGATTTCAATATCTCCATGGATGGAGACTCCACAACCTCTATGGACAAACTTGTTCCAATGTTCGATCACCCTCACAGTAGGAAAGTTTTTTCTTGTACTTAAGTGCAATTTCTTGTATTTCAATTTGTGCCAATTGCTTCTTGTCCATTCAATGGGCACCACTGAGAAAAGTCTGGCTCCTCCCAACAGGTACTTATACATGTTGTACACGTTGATAAGATCTGCCTCCTGCCCAAGCCTTCTCTTCTTGAGGCTGAACAACACTAGCTCTCTCTTATGACAGATGCTCCAAGCCCTTAATCATCTTCAGGGCCCTTCACTGTATACACTTCAAGTATATACTGTATACACTTCATGTATGTCCATGTTGCTCTTGTGCTGGGGAGCCCAGAACTGGACACAGAGATGAGGTTTCACCAGTGCTGAGTAGTGAGGATCATCTACGTGGTACCCTGAACTGGACCATTTTAAGAGTGGGATAGGGCAATCATACCTTCACATATGCCTAAAACTAACCCATGGCCAAGTCATTAGCTAACAGGATGGAAAGTCCGTACTCAGCAGTGGACCTTGTACAGGTCCTTAGATCTGCCAAGTTATGTTGGACCTGGCTTCCTTTTAAGTTAATTATTCTTAATCTAGGCATTTGTATCCCACTAGCTTTCACAAAGACATTTCCATCCAATATACTTGTTATTAGGAAATGTCAGTCAAGGATCCTGCAGCTGATTCCCCTGCTCTGGACATATTGCCTTCTGTGTTCAGTCTAAATGGGACAAGATCTCTTAGATGTCAGCTGAGAAAAAAGCCCTTCAAGGAGATTTACTCACGAGGCTTTGGTACTCACCTCATTGCTATTCTCTAAGTAAAAGCCCTTGGGAAGAAAGAGAAACCTCTATCTGGAGGCAAACTTTTCAGCTCAGAGTGCTACCAGCCTCAAATGTCTTCTTGCAGCTTGGTCACAGAGGAAAGTCAACTCAGCCCAACTTCATGCAGGCTCAGGCTGTACTACTTGGGAAACTTCCTAATATCTCTACCACAACACTTTCTCCCATAGTCGTTTGAAGACTTTTAATTTTGCCAAAATGCTGCAATAGCATAGAATCTGTTCATATTTTCTCTCTTGGCTTGAACATAACACCAGTTGTGTTCATGAGTAGGGGGAGGATACACTGTCAATATTGCATTGCTCCCACTAGAGATGAGCCAAATAAATTAAAACAAATCAATTTCCAGAATCTTTGCCCATTTCTATGACTGTGGAAAATTTAATATTTCTGAGCAACTTCTTGTGCTTCTACAAGAAGAAATTGACTTTTGCTAATGATGGCCAAGAACAGGATTCTGGCACAGTTTCTTGAGTCTTGCAGTCTTATATGTTTATTATTTTTAAAATCCAAACTTGGATATCTCTCAGGGAATCTCAGAGGAATCCAATCAAAAGCATGTTCTTGACAAATGCTTGGGTATACGAAATGTGGAGATATATTTTGCAAGTTCAGTCCCTCCCTCCATCTTTTTCTTTATCTCTCCCGTGAGAATAGACCCATAAATTCAAAATTCATGGGGAAATTCCATCCTTGCAAACTCTCTGGCATATTCTGGAAAATTTAACCTATCAGAAAAGCTTTTTCCATTGATTTACCTCACAGGTGTGACTTCTGGGGGACTAAGACTCAGGTATGATCCAGATAGTGAAGTTTACTTCTATTTTTCTTGATCTAAAGGACTTAGTGGTGAGAAATACAAAAATCTTCTATTGAGGTATTAAATTTAAAGTACTGGTCCTTTTTCTTTTCTAAACAAGTGGCTTAGAAAAGTGATTCTGTCTCAGTGTTGTCTTTTTGTGTTTACAGAAGGGATACCAACATATTTAGACACTTCATGCTACCCTCAGTGTTTCATCGAAGCCCCTCCTTCAGGTAGCTTTTCTGTGGTATGGTCATGGATTCAATGAAAAACTCAAACATTAAGATCAGGAGAGAATCAAAAAACTGATTAATACTCCCCAAAAGGCAAGTGTTCCTTTATAAAGTACCTCTTTTTGAGGATGTGATCAAGCAAGGACAGTAAGAAAGTAAACAACTTCCAACAAGGAGTACCCCCATGGTCAGAGAAAACAGCTGGATGGTTGCTCTTCATTACCGTTTTTCCTGGCAGCTATAGGAAATGCTGACTTTCACATCTACAAAGTGCTGGCCCAAAATTGCAGTCCTATCCAACCAAAGGACTTTTTCTAGAATCCCAGAACCTGTCTTCTGACCCAAAATGCACTTTGCAGCTCATAAAATGCACTTGCATCATGTTTCTGCTCCTAGAGACACTAGAGAAAAGGCCAATATTTCATCTCTGATGAGACTTTCTAAACTCAAAGTCATGTCTGCTAGGAAGGTATGGGACCCTTGGTCACTCTGAGTCACCTCGGTTCCTCTGGATTCTGGAAAAGACATTTTATTTGCAAATGGAACTGAAACCATCCCTGCCATTGTCAAGTTGATGAATCATAGACAAGTTCTGAGTATCTGCAATTTCCATGTTGCTCTCATTATCAGATGCCTATTTATATTCAACAGCATGAAAGATTAGAATTTCAGTGAAATGACCACTGAAAAGCACTATAAAGGAGCCTAGAGTACTCAGAGTTAAGTTGAAATAGCTAGGGCACTGTTTTCTATTCAGTTGTGGCTTTCTTTTTCTTTTCTTTCTGGGAAGAGTCTTGTAAAATAGCTTATATTTACTCTGGAAGGTAATTGAATACACCGATCATATAGCTTGACAAGGACTGTTTTGTGGAAAAAGAATTTATTTACTGATAAATTGACAAGCTAATCGCTTTTTTATGAAGTTTCATCACATGTTCTGCTGGCCAGGTTGCAATCTCACTTCAAAATGCTGTGCTTTTCCTCTCCCTGTGAGTTGTTTGTAATAGTTACAAAATCACAAGTTGCTGCTACCAGGTGTGAAAATGTGTTCCGAACAACTTAAAAAAAATAAGAATCCATCTGTTTCTTTTTAAATTTTCTCTCTGTATCCTTACCCTCCTAAAGTGAATAAAGCAACTGAAGTTCAGAGCCTCTGAATACTCTGAAGTACACACATGCTTCCCATTTTGAGTTATATCATGGTGTTTTGGCAAGAAGAGAAGCGTTAATCTTACTAGTTTGACTTATTGTCTGTTCAGTTGGGACCATTCACCAGATTCTGTCCTTTGGCTTGTTTAGCAAACCAACTTCTTAAAGAAGCTTTAGAAATAGCTATGAACACTAGAGACTTTCACCACCAAAGCACTGAAGTGGTTTTGCAAACCTCTTTTGTGCTGCTATAGGAAAATTTGCACTTCCCACCTTCCACTCCTCTTGTCTCCCAATTTGCCTATTTCCAATTGTGGGTTGTTGCTTCTGTGTGTCACATGTTGCCCTGTTGTGCAGGAAGGAAGTAATTCATCCAGATTGCTGGACATCCACGATCTTGGAAACATGATCGTTCCATACTTATATCTTAAAAAACCCACAGCATGTGCTTAGTTGTTCTGGTGCCTCCATCCTCCGTTGTGTCAACTCAGATGAATATTTTGGGCATACACATATTTTTGCCAGAAAAATTCTGTAGAGACCAGTGGGTCTCTTTTTTTCTAGTGTTGCTATGTATGGCTCCTGTGTGTGTATAGTATACTTATATGCCATAACAGCACTGTCTTTGTCTCTTTCCTACTGGGGATATAAAATCTTGGAAGCAGGATGCTTATTCCACATTCCACCCACAGTGGGTCTCAGGCTGTGACCCCAAGACCTATTGTAATGCTAATGTATTCAGCAGAATACCCAGGTTAGTGGGTGAAGGAGTCTGAGGAAAGAAGTGGCAGAAATGAAGCATCTTACCATGATTTCTTTGTTAAAGGAAACTTGCAGTCTTCCCCTTGCTACAAGCACTGGTAACAAGAACTCCTGAGCTCTCCCAAGGGAAAAGCCTCTGAGGACAAGCTTTTTCTGCAAGGTCCACAGAGAAGACTTAAACTCAGCACTACCCGTTAGGCCTCCAGTCATCTAATAGATTCAACAAATCTGTGTTAAGTGCCTGATCAGTACTGGGGGAGAAGGTGGCAGGTGTCAAACTGCTACAAAGGGCTTGTATTAAAAAGTCAGTAAAATTTCCCACACTGTCATCTTGCTAGATTTTGTGGCAGAGGCAGCACTTCAAATCTAAAAGCTGGTGCAAAGCTAGGTTCATTTTTAACTCCTGTAGCTGAGAAAAAAGGGTGCAAACTTGTGCTGATGCCTCCTACCTGCTGGATCTGTGCCTGAGCCTGTGAGTTGTGCGTTATTGTGAAATGGGGATCGCTTGGTCCTTCCTCTTGCAGTTAGAATTAATTAAATATTAGTTGGCAAAGGGACTTGTGCTGGAATCTCCTGCTGCCCAGAAGAAACATTTGCAGTTGAGTTGCAGAGCAAATCTCAGTCTTGATTTGGCCTAGTAAATACTTAATTTTGTTAGAGTTATATGAGAGACCTGGGAGCACATTCCTACTTTGAGCCCAGCTGTGGTCCCTGTGTTGAAGAGAAATGTATTGCTTAATTTAGTGGAAGGGGAAGATGCACAACTCCCTGTTTTTGACACGTCATCCCCTGACTGCTGACCTGTGAGACTGGACTGGACCCTGCAGGGGATGTAGGCTGGGGACAGTGCAAGGGTATACCTGTTGTCCAGCCCCATGTCCATGCAAGGCTAGTTGTCTGGGGTATGTGGCAGTGCAGGACCAAAATACAATTCTTTGCACACCCCTGCACTATGTCATGTGAAATCATGAGCCTGAAGGTCTCCATCATGGCTCCGGCTGCTTGGAAATGTCTGAAGAGGGTGGACGGTCACAGTGACGCAGCCCGTTCTCAGCGACGCAGCCCGTTCTCAGCAAAGCCAGCCCTGCTTCTGTCATCTCCTGTGTGCCAAGCTGTGTGATGGGCAATCTCTGCGAAGATCGGGATCCTGGCAAAATAAGCGGTAGCACGATCACCGTGCCCTGTCCCTTTCCTCTTCCCTCATTGACATTCATGACTTTTTCCTGTGTTCACTAGGGTTTTTTTTTCTGAAGCAACAAAAGTAAATGTGCAGGGAAATAAATTTCAGTATCATCTAGAATAGGAGGGGAGGATGTTGGGTTCAGCATCTGGCTTTGTTCTTACATAGACTTTTTTGCCCCTACGTATGTGAGTAAAGAGTAAAGCTTTCTCTTCCTTCCTCTCACCACCTTGCAGAAAAGGCACAGACTTAGCAGATACATGCTTATCTACAGAAAAGTTCACATTTGGGTTTGAGCTTTCATAAGTCATGAAAGCATATCATCTTCATAACAATCACACCGTAACCTGGCAGAAGCATTGTTATCTGTCCACTGGGCTTCAGTTAGTGTCAAGCCACAAGAAGATATGTGCAACATGCACCAGACAAGGGGTTTGCTATTTGTATGCTATGCTAGTTCATTGCCCATTCTTCTCTCTCTTAAAAAACACACATAACTTGCCTACCCACTCACAAGTGCCTGAGCAGAAAGGTATTGAATGGCACCACAGCTCACAATTCCCCCCTGTAAATTTGGAGCTGTAGCTTCATTTCCTTGCAAGCCTCTATGTAAAGAAAGGGGATGACTACAAAATGGGGAAGCAGAGCTTCAAGTAATTATTCCTTAAATCTTCACAGACTTCAAATGGTCTTCTATAGCTTCCTTTACAGTGTCAGAAAAAATCTGGACAAGTAATAAATTACAGATTAATGAATTGTGCTCAGCTTGTCTTAGTATAGTATATTTTGCAAGCCCAAGGGACTTAATGACATAGGATCAAATGACATAGTTTTGTCACCTGATGAGCAAATCTTTGTTTCATGCATTTACTTTCTCATTTCATGTCTAGTGTTCAAAGTGTAGAGAATTCCCAGAAAGATCCCTTTGTTGTGGCTAAAACAAAAAACAGCAGAACAATTCCAAATATGAAAATTGTATCGAGGCTTCTTTGGTTTCAGCTGAATGAATTGTTCCTCTTGACTCATAGTAATCTTGTAAGACATAATTAATTTTTTTTAATCTCCATTTCTCTTGAAATTCCATTCACTCATTTGCTTTGAAATGATGAAAATAGTTTTGTTTTGTGTGGTTTTTTTAATTGAAGTGGCTGTATCTTCATTTCTTTCCATTCTTGTTGTGGTGCTTACATTAGGCAATATTTGCCAAATAATTAAAGTTTTTTACACAGTTATTGTAAAATATTTTTTTTTTTCTGTAAGTGAGACTCTTCTGAAGTTAAATATTTCTCTTGTTTATCATTTCAGGAGCATTCACGACGAATGCGAGAATGGTTGTTCAAGCTCATATACTTTCTAGAATTTCTTCTGACCTTTGGTTTTAAGGAGTGGTTGCTTCTAATTCTTTGATGTTTATCAAATTCCTAGTCAAATTCTAAACCTCGCTTCTGAGTTTCTTCTCTAATTTGAGCATTAGAAATGAATGTCACTAGCCCTTTGCAGAAGAAACACAAAGAACAAATTACATCTTAACAGCAGGGTATAGAAGCAGCTTGCAATATTAAATTGTATTGTGTATAACAGGCAGTGAACATTTGGGTGATCAATTGAAAAGAAAATGCTATCTGCAAGATATGTCACAAAACATGATGTCAGCTTTCCTGAGAAGCCTGGTAGAAATATCATACTAGCATGAAAGTGCCAGATTTCTAAATGTCTTGGCCCATGGGAGTAAGCATTCAAAATTGCAAGTAAAGCATCTGCAATCTGGCTTACATATTACTAAGAATAAAATGGCCATTATTTATGCCGTATGATGCCTGTGGAATGAAAGCTGTTGGTTGTGTAACTGCCCTGGGCTTCGTGCTGTTTTTAACAATGCAACCCAGTGTCAAATTGCTATCGTTTATGGATTTATTGCAAGCCCTGGAGAAATCCACCACAACTTAAGCAGTAGGCAAGTGAAAGAATTTCCAAAGCAACCAACTAATAGTTAGGTCCGAAAGAGTTACTAAAATATTTTCCTGCGCATTTGAAAGAAGCCCTGTGGACTCCTAAAAGAAGAATACAGCCATGCAGTGTTCCTTTGATGTTGCACCTTACCAGGTTTTCTGTCAAGGGTGATCCCCAAAACCATCAAAACAAGAAAAATAGTACATATGCTTAACCCTAGCCCCCCCCCAAAAAAAAAATTCTGCCCTCTTCTAGGAAACAGAAATAGAAATAAAAATACAAAGGATCTTAAGTGATAGTTTACCTCTTACACTCAAGGATCTGCTTAGCTGGAAATTATTCTTAATAGCTCTTGTCTTATCTCTGTGTATATTGAAAACAATATTTTGCCTTTGCAGTTTCCTCTTATGTGTCTGAAGATCCTCGCCACAGTCTCACCTACCATTCTTTTCTCTAGGCTCAGTCACTGCAGTTCCTTCAATTTTTCCTTTTTGATGTGTGCTTTCAAAACTTCTGATCTTTCTCTTTGCTTTCGTCGGGAGACAGAGCAAAGAGGCACAGCTTTACTGAGGCGTGGCATTCAAATCAAGGTCAGAGTATTCCAGATTAGACTTTATAAAGGGAGAGAAGGATAATTTCTTCTGTTTTACAGATGTCACTCATGTTTATACAGCCCAGTATAAAGTTTGTCCTTCTCCAGAAATGTGACTTTTTTTACTGTGAGTTTTCTTTAATGCTTGTCAATTTGAAGTTCAGGAAATCTCTTTTCAGTGGATTTGCTGTCTAACCAGTTTTCCTTATTCTGCATTTATAAAGAGGATTATCACTGTCTAAATGTAGAAACTTGCACTTATTTGTAATGAATAGTAATGTTTCCCTGTTTATCAAGAATATTCAGAATTCTACTTATTCCCTCCAGTGTGCTGACAGTCTCTCTTTGCTACAAAATTTTTGGTTGTCTACAAACCTAAAATCATATTTTTTATGAGTCAAGGTTACTGAGTGTATGGAATAGCACCAAACCCAAGAGGGTTCCAGTGCCATGCAGCTCTGTCTGAACTGGCAGTCAACCTTTAATAATTAGAGGACAGTTTTTCAGCTCTTTTTGTACCATTCATACAGTAATTACACCCTTTGTACACCCAGCTAATGCCTTCATATCTTACCACTGAGGATGTTATATAGGATAACACAAAAAGCTTCAATAAAGTCAAGATAACAAAATCAATTGCTTTTTCTCTAGGGACCATTATCGTATCTTGAAAGGAAAATAGATTGGTACCGAACATTTTTTTTTTCTGGACAGATTCATGTTAGCTTCTAAACTCCTGATTTCCTAGGTGTCTGCCAGTTGTTTATCCTGGGCTAGCTTTTTTTTTTTTTTTAGCAGATGGAGATTAAGATGGATGGTGATAATTCCATAGCGCTGGGTTTAGCTCTTTTTAAAAGACAGTCAATATGGTTTTTGGTTTTTGGTTTTGTCTCTTTTTCAGTTATGGGGACTTCAGGTATCCATTCTCCAGAAAAATCAGCAGCTGTTTGGAAGTTGTTTCAACCAGCTCTCTGTATGAAGGTAACTAAACAATATAAAGTTAGATGGGAACTTTTAATATCTCCTACCACTGTCTACCTGTTTTCAATTTCTAGTCTTAGTTACCTCTTGTGTTAGCTGGGTTGGCCTTTCTGCTCTGTGCAAGTTTAGTAGTGTATCTGGCCAAGGCTAATTACTTTAGTGAAGGCTGAAGCAAAAAAGACCTTAAGCATCATGACATCTTGGCATTATGTGTTGACAACTGCCACTTTCTGTTGAATCAGGATGAAAACTTTCCTTGTTTTTTCACTTGCTACTAATGAACCTTACAGTTGCCAAGATCACATTTTTGTGGCTCTGGCTATTTTCCCCTTATATTATATATCAGCCTTTCTGATTTTCCTCTTCTGATTCAGTTTTCATTGTCAAATTGTAGAAACCAAAGGCTTTGGTCTAGCAACACATATTCATTTTTAACTTCAATACATACAATTAAGAGTACGTGTTAAAGTATTTTGGAAAAGAAACATTTGAAGGATTACAAGATAGATTTTTGGTGCTTCTTGGGACGTCTTTAGCATATGATCTGAGAAAAGCACAAGGGGACCTATAACTTTTGAACCTGTTCCATTGAAGAAGCAGAGAGTATATTTTAGTTGGTTATTTTGGGTGGCTGGGATTCTGAGCATGTCTGTAATCATTATTCTCTGCCTAAAGCATTCAATAAACACTTCTCTAACTGAATAAACATGAAAGGCATCATCTTGCAAATTCATCTCTTCCTCTTCTAATCCCAAATTACAATACGGTGCTTTCAAGCTCTGCATTTAGATTTCTTCACCTCCTGCTCTTCTCCTTCACAATCCCTTCTTTAATTAGACCACATTTTTAAAAACAGAAAAGAAATTAAAAGTAAATGACATGTGAAAATGTTGTTTTGTTACATTAACTTCACAGATGGTGAAGGCCTACTTCATTGAATGTGAGTATAAACATTAATCCTATTCTCTTCCTTTTGCTAAATAAGACCTATCGTGGTAGAAAGAGAATCATATTGATATAAATATTTACAGTGCACAGACAGCCAGGACTATGCATTGGGATAAAGTAAGCAGTTATTTTTTCCTCCTTGATCATCCTGAATATTAATTACTGGCTATTACACGAGCCAAGGCATTCATGGGGTTTTATTCCCTGATCTGCTGCTAACCTGCAAGTTTTTCTAGCACAAGTCATCCAGCATCTTTAGGCCTCAGTTTATTCATAAGGAAAATGGGGATGAAACTCAACTATTAGGGAAATGTAAAGTTTTTGGGAAATTCTAACTGGCATGGTGCTATAAAATTGTTTCATTCAGAACAACTTTGCAGAGAAACTATAGGATAGTTTATTAAGCAATGGTTTATTAGTCCTGTAAAATACATAAATTAGAAATTTGCTTAGCTGTAGAGCACAGAAAAGGTTTCCAGTCTCTTCCATAGTCCCAAGCCTTGGACATTTACAATGAAGGAAACTCCCTTTGTTTTCTTCACTATATTTTTGCACTCAGAAGATCAGATCTTTCCTTAATGCTGTTTTTTTGTGCAAATCAGATGTCTGGCTTGATCCCACTTTCACTGATCGCGATGTAAAACTCTCCCTCCCCTTTTCCACACATACACACAGATAGACATAAATCTGCTCACCAGAAATCCTTGGCAAGCTCAACCAGCCAAGTAGAATAAGTCATTTGAAATAAATTCCTGTAGTGATTTACACTAAGCTTGCATAAATTGTGAAGGCCTTGAGCCAGAAGAAAAAGAAATAGAGACAGAAAGAAAGAACACAAAATAAGAAAGGAGGGAAAAGGAAAGACATCCGGGCCATTTAAAGGATTTTAGCCTCTAAGTGAACCTCTTCTTCCTAACAAGCACCCCAAAATTAGGCATTCCTTCACAAAAGTCTTTGGAGGGGCAATCAAAACAAAGGTGGTCTTGGAGCATGACCAATAGACTGGCAGAACCCAGCATTTCTTGAAGTATAAAGTTATTTTCATTTTCTTTTGAAATGCATGTTCACCTTATTTACAGAAAACATCTGATTACCATAGTCATCTTAACTGGGGCTCAGGTCCCTCCGTGTCCTGCTGGGATTCCAACCCAGATTGTTCATTTTACGGGCAGCTCCTCAAATATTCACTGTGGGTCCACACATCAACCCCTTGGGAACCCACCAGAGAAAGGTCACCCCGGTTTCACTGCCTGACGGCTTCTACACTTCAGACAACAACTGACCTCGTTCAGGTCCTGGTACGGTCAGGTGTAGCCATGAACACTTTCATCTCAAGGCTCAAGGACGACATCCCCAAGTGAAGAGAGATACGTCCTGGTGGGATCAGAGACATCTTTATCTTGCTCATCAGCTGTTTTTATTTTAAGCTTCTCTAAACCGAGCAGGTTGTTTGTTTTGGGCCTCATTCTGGAGGATTGAACTTTCCCCATCTGCTGTGGGAACTGTATGTACCTAACACGCCTCACTTTTGGGATCCATTTTGCAGACCATGCTTCTGAAATTTATGTGCAGCAGCATCAAACTTACAGCATCTAAGATTTTTATTGAACAGTTTCTTAATTTCTCCATTTCAGTCCCCTGATAGTAAAAGACTGGGAAAATAAGTCTTCCTGCTTAAACATTGATGTCCCAGGATAGGGATAGTACCACACTTTATGAGTTCTCAGAAGTCAGCATAACAGGGTCCTTAAAACAGAATAGTAAAAAAGTATGTCATGAAGGCAACTGATTTTAATTAATAGTACAGCCTTAGCTGTACAGAAACATTGCCTAAAGCAATTTCAATTTCACCAAATAATTTGTTAATAAACGAAAAAGTAACAAAATTTTTTGGTTTTGCCACTGTTTAAGACAAAACATCCACAACAAAATAATCAAAACAAAACACAAAGTTTGAAATAAATTTGAATTTTACTTAAAGAGGAACTGTGTCAACTTTCCAATTCAAAATGACCTTGTGTTTTGCTTGAAACAATTTTCGTACAGTTCAAAATGAAAACTAGGTATCTGATTTTTAGAATGAAGAACTGACATCATTCTAATAGGACTGAATTAATTTTTGGCATTGCTAGCAAGCCTAAGGAATCTCCGATTCACTTACACATTATAGATCCAACCACAATACAAAAAACCCTCACTCAACTATTCATGACATAGGCAAAGTGGAAAAAAATAGAATAGGAATGCGAGGCCTATTTTGAGCACAAGTGTCATTCTCCCATTTCACAGTGAAATCTCCCTGTCAATGTTAGATGCATTCATGCAGAATGTGCTAGGGATGGAGAGCTGTGATAGCTGCAGTCGGAAATAGATCCATGAAGCCAGGGCACATTGTGACAAAGAATACGGGACATTATGAATGGGTTTGGATAAAACCCAGCCCCACTTCTGTTGGATAAAATGTGAGAAAACATATGTCCTCCAACTCCAGACTAAAAAAGTTTCATTTTGCACAATACGTACTGCCATGGGCGAGAATGATATTAATGATGTGGAAAAAGACCAGCCTGTCATTTCTGCTGAAAATGATAAGAGAAAAAAATTCCCTGTAACAGTTGCAAAAACACTGCTGGAGCAACTTGAAGAAAAACGAGATTAAAGACTAGTTTGTCAGCCTGGTGTCCTCCACTGCTGGGACTGGTAATTTACAACAGTAATCTATTGCTATGTGGGGAGAAATAATGCCAGCTCAAATCCCATTCAACTCTGTGAAGGTTTTTGCTCTTAAGAGATCAGGGTTAAGCTACGAGTTATTTTTTCACAGGGCTGGTTCTAGTTGTAAGCAAAGTAAACAGCTTTGTAATGGGGAGCACGTATCTATTGGCTTTGGATACTCCAATGCCTTGAAAAACCTGGCTGGGTGCTGGTGCTGCTGGTGGGGAACAGATATGGGGGGGATGAGTTACTGTGGGTGGAAGTACCCTACAGAAATTACCCCACACATTTTTTTAGGGTTGTCCCATCAGTTACAACTTTATTCACACTTATCTTGACTTTGAATGAGAACAGTCCTGGGAAAGCCAATATTCGGCATTGCCCACAGTCCTAAGAACCTTTGCATCCACCATTTTTCTTCAGACCTTGCTTCTCAATGTTTTCCAAATGGGAAGTAACATTTTTATACATGAAAAACAAAACTCATGATACCATGGACTTAGTCAAGAAACAAGGTAGCACTGAAGATGAGCAGGATAACATTTGAGGTGGCTCTCAGGTGATTACTGCAAGGACTCTTTCATAGACTAGTTTCTTACCTATATGAGCATTTCATATGCTGCTAGTATTAAAAAGAGAGTTTCCATTGTGTTTCAGGACAGCAAAAAATGAACACTGACAATAAGTGAAGTCAGGAGAAAACTAGGCTGAGTTTTAGGAAAAAGTAACATGGAGCCCAATTATTTCCAAATACTATTAGGCTTGTTATTGAGGACATTTTGAAGAAGAGTTCATCAAACATGACAAGAACTCAGCAAAGGTCTTGATGGGGTCAAGCAATGGTATTTTTCAGCTGCAACATATGCAAGCACATACCTTAAAGGATTCTAACAAAAACTCAGAGGAGTCAGGAAAGTTTCAAAAGTTCATCTTTTAACCCTACTAAATAAGAGGTGGTTTTCCTCCTCTCTCTTTCTTCCTCTTCCCTCCCCTCCTCCCCCTGCCCCAATATCTTTGCACAAGGCTGCTTTCATTATGTTTCTCACTTCGTTCAGGAACCATCAAGACCTGATCCAAGGTCTGTTGAAATCAACGGAAAAAAAATTAATTGACTTCAGGATCTTAATCATCACCATTTGGATCAAAACAGGCAGCTGTATCAGTCCTCAAGAGTGGAGACAATTGCAGTAAATTGGTAGCACATGGTGCTCATGCAGAACTCGGCAGAGAAGTTCCTAAACTTCTGGAAGCAGTTTGTCACTGAGAAATCACAGATGAACCGGCTCAAAACAGGCTCCTAGAATTTCGAAATGCTTTTCTTCTCTTTAAGGCTGTATCTTACTCATGTTGAGCTTCAGCAGGAGAAATGAAAAAGGGGGATTTGTGTGAGGGCTGATCTGAAGGACGTGCTGAAAAAACGTATTGGCCTAATTCTGGAACACAAAATAGGACCCAGATGAATCTGTAAAACTTCAGTCTTAGGGATGAAGTTAAATGTGATAAAATGTGTACAGCTCCCAAACCTCATTACTTCCTCCATATGTTCCCTTAGATGCCCCAGCTACCTACTTGAAGCTGCTGCAAACCTCTGTCTTGAGATTCATTTGGGTAACAAAAGGCTGAGAACAGAAATATGAAGGCTTCTTTAACACTGAGAAAATACGTGAGGCACGTTAAGATAATGAACTGATTCCTATATCAAATAGTGTTTTGGCTTTCTGATGTTGCTAAGAGAGAAGAGGTGGAAATAGTGTACTAAAAATCAGAATAATTTTCTGATGAAACACAAGGATTTAATGAGAATGGAGTAATGTGATTTATATGGAGACTTGGAATAAGTCACTGAGTTGTAAGAATTTAACAAGGAAAATATTACCAAGTACCATAAAAACTAAAAAGAAATCCTTGTTAACAAAATTATTAATATTTCAGGAAACAGAGCTCCACAGTTACCAAGACGACTTAAAAAGACCATATAATCGCTAGCTGCTTACTGTAGGAAAAGTTAGGAAACTACCACATTAATAACAACAGTTGCATTTAAATGAAATGTTGCTTGTCTGTTACAGAACCTTTTTCGGCTCCGTGGTTATCTTTTCCTTGCATAACCCCTTTGGGAAGAGTCTGTCATCTTAGATAATTAGATAGTAAGTGGCACTTGGGTATAAAAGGTAGTTCACGACATTTTATGAGGCATGTCTCAGATTTCCACAGGAATTTAATACCCAAGTACTTTAAACTAAACTGCAATAAAAAGCAATGGGCATGTTGTGTCTACAACTGGCGATTAAACTTGAGGTCGAGCTCACCTAACAGATTTTTGCAGGTGAGGAATGAACTAGAAAAACAACATATAAAAGCTCAGCTGCATTATGTACTTTCTGCCACAAAGATGGTTCACCTGCCCCTTTTAATATGACAGGTCTTGCTTTTTTTGACTAAAATTTGAGAACCACTAGAGTCTAATCCACTAGAAGTCAAACAGAGGGTCTTGCAGCTGAATCTATATATTAAACTGAATTTAAAACTCCAGAACAGATTTTGAGTGAAGAAAGGGTAAGTTTCTATGCCCAAGCCATAGACAACGAGAAGTTGTCATTTTTTGGATCAATAGAGTTTAATGTTCTTACCCCAAATTATCACTCCTTCAGCTTATGTAATAGTCTTTAACTGCTGCAGAAGCAATGCTGGGAAACATCCACACTAATGGTGAGCCTTCTGTATGTACACACCACCCGAAAACACTCCTTTTTTTCTAACAAACAGCCCTACTTATAGACAAGTAGAATATTAGCTCTCTTTTCTAGCAGTCTCTCTGCATCAAACTTTTCAGAAGCATCACTTTTTCTGTTTATTGGTGTAAAAAAAGAAAATAAAAGTAATTTTGTGTAGCTCAGTAAAGAAGAAATCAATGTCTTGTAAATTCCTTGGATTTAGTTATCTTAGCTAGCTTAGGGAGGGAGTGAAATGGTACGATCTAAGCTCTGTAGTGAATGAATGCTGGACACTCATTCACAAATACAGAACTGAAACACGTTTTTGCCCGTTTTCACAAAGTATTCGAGACTCTCCAAGTGTGATTATTTCAGACATTATCTCAAATATATTCAGACAGAAATAAATAAGTATGAAAAAGAAAGGTGGCTTCATACTGTTTCTTGCATGGGGAACACCCACCGGACTGGTTTCGTTATAAATGCACAGGGAGTTTCATGTTCATAACTCACTGAACTTTCCCTCCACATAATTGAAGAAATAAGTCTATAAATCTTTACATTGATTATAGCTTGCAGCTATAGAGAGAAAAAAGCAGAGAGTGTGCTATTATAATAACTCTATATCAGAATTGCACATGATGGATAGGACTTAACTCTAACATTTCTAATATATACTAGATTGAGTTGTTCTTTGTAGGACAACTGACTTTCTAAAATTGCTTCAGGTCAAGTAATGTAGCATGTCACTATATTTATAGAGGCAGTTGTTGCAGGAACTGCTAATGAAAGGGGACTCTTTTCTTCCCTTCTTGGTAATTCTCACCGACGGTAGTTGGAATTAGGACCATATGTCAGACCTATAGTATTAAAAGTTCCCAATTTCCAGTTAATCACAATTTTATATAGACTGTCCTTGAGTCAAGGACTACTTAAGGATCTTCCTGATCTTTTCAGACAACTCTGCAAAAATTCTACAATCCATTTCTGAGTGGATCCAATGATGAGTATTTCTGATATGCTAATACAGAGTGAGTGCCTTATAAAATCTCAATATCCCATTTTATATGCTAATCTTGCTTGATTAGAAATTTTTACCCCTGGCTGGCTGTAACGATTTGTCTTAACAGTCTTTAACTGTGTGTTAAAGATCAACTCTGTTAAAGAGTAGTGACAGACCATAAATGTTCAAGATGGAAGACCCCTCTTAAATCATAGTTTGTCCCTCTGCCCATGCTAGGAGATACTAGTAGTACCATCTCAAAAAAGGCAAAAGCCCAGGAAAAGTATACAGATCTCTCACCAAGCACTGACATGCTCACTAATGGAGGGTAAATGTACTATGTTCAAGGTGGAGAGTCCCTAAATCATGTTTTCTCAGATAGATACAAGAAACAGTCTCTGTCTTAGCTTGAGATCTGACCTGCTCAGGAGATGCCTTAAAAAGCAGATAAAAGACATACAAAGTGAAACCTTTCTGCTTGAACCTGAACACAATGAAGCAAAAAATCTACAACTAGAAAGAAACCAAGGAGATGCAGTGTTAACACTCTGGCTCAGGGGTCCTACCCAAGAGAAAAGATTTGGCTCCTGTTTTGAGGATGGCTGTCCATCCACAGACTGCTTCATCTTCCCATAAGGTTTCCACGAACCAAAAGGAACAGATGACCTTTTAACATTTTTTTTCCCGTTTCATACATCAGGTGTTTGCACCTGTTTTGCGGCTGGTGACATTTTAAGGGGCATTTTAGAAATGCAAATCTATCCATTTTAGATAGAATTTTTTCCATGTTTTTCAATGGAAAATGGAAATCACATGCCACACTGGGGAGGAATGGGATCAGTGTTTCAAAATTGTACCAGAACTGGCTTTTGTAGGAAAAAGAAAATAAGTGAGAAGGCTTATTTCTTTCTTTTATGTCACAAAAAAATGAAGCCTATCTTTATAGAAAAATATTTAAAAACACAATAGTTGTTGTCATGAAAAAAATGAGTGCTTTATTTCTGCTATCACGTGTTAGCTCCTTCTCTGTGATCTGTCTTCTCATGGGTTGAATTACCTATTTCTTTTTTTCCCACCTGCAGATCTTTTCTCCTGCAGTCTTTTGGGGCCTCCTGGCATTAGAAGGGCTTCAAAGAGGCAGCCGCTTCTTAGCCGTTTGTCTGCTCCCCTTAGTATTTAAACATTGAGGAAGACAGTGGATGTAAGAAACCACAGCTGAGTTTATTTTATCTTAATGATGCAGCCTGAAGCCTCAGCCCTGTAGAGCATGTACCCTTGAGGCTGATGGTAAACACTATTCAGAAACCTATTGTTTGCTGAATGTATCCATGAAAAGATTATCACGCTTGGCCAAGTAGTTTCACTTTCTCTTTGCTGAATGTATAAGTCTAGGAATCCTCTGCTCCACTCATTGACTTTGGATTCAGCAGAAAGGCATTTTGTGTTTAGTTAAGCAAACATTCATGTAATTGTAGGATTAGTTCTGGAGGGGCATGTTGCTCAGATGGATGAGCAACACTCTGGAGAAGTGGCATTTTGTTGCTAGACATGTTTCCATTGCTGATATTTTATTTTAATTTTTTTTTCCCCAGTAGTCTTTACTCACTTTCCCACTCATATTCCATAGCCTGCTGGAAAATGCACACCATCCAAAGAGAGGTCTGAGCCACTGTGCTCTGTAACCTAATACAATTCACTCTTAGGTCATACTGTGCTGAGAGCAAAAATCAATACCTTACCCACTTGACCTGCAGCAGAACAGAGACAAATTTCTTTTTCCTATCCATTTTTCTCTATAGAGCTCCTTATTGATCTGAATTCTCAGTGTCAGTCCACTTCTTTCAAATGCTTTGTTCAGAAGCTGTGTTTTCCAAAAAAATTCTTTCTATGACAACCTACCATAATGTTAAAAACAACATATGTGGAAGAAAAAGCTGTCTTGAAATCAGGTCACTGTGGTGGGTTTGGGATCTTTGGATTGAATTGAAACCAAGGAGTACACCTGGGTATATCTGTACTATGCAATAAGCAGTACAGAGACATGAGGACAGCGAAAGCATGGCCATGCCAGCGAGGCAGTCTGCCTGAGCTAATTTACCTGGTTTCTGTTAAGGAGCTTTTCACACTGAATGTAGTGTAACAAACTTACTTGTTTCTGCAGCTCAAGTTAACATAGGAAGACTGACTTAAGTATGTCTGTATCCACTGCTCTCAAAGAAAGAGGTAGGAAGGAATCTGTATCCTGGCAGAGAAATTCCCTGCTTTTACCTTTCCACTTATCTTTTCTTGTCTCTTATCCTCTCATTCACCCACCAAAAATCCTCTCTGGAGTGCCACTGCTAGCCAGTGACGTTAATGCTGGCACACACTTTCCGGAGAGGAATGAGAAGCCATTTGATGGGGCAGGTATTGCTTTTATTTCCTGATCCCCTTTCCCCTAATCTGTGGAATAATTTGGGGAGTGGAGTTGAGGTGGACTTGATGAACCATGGTGTCTGCAGCAACTGCATTTCCACTTCCAGCAGAAACAGGTCTTAGGCAGCTTTTGAAGAGCAGGACAGGAGAGAGGAAAGCAGTTCCTGGGGGGGGTGGGTTGAGGAGGTGTGTAGGGGCTGGAGGTAAGGAACAAATGGCTGCTGAACCTGGAGATGAGGCTATTTGGGCTAGAAAGGTCCAGACATGCAGAAAGTGTGGTGGTGCTTGGAGCTGCTCTGGAAACCAGAAGCTGGACTGTTACATTTGCCAAGCCAGTTTGAATATTATAAAAATAGCATAGTCCCAATAACGATACATGTGCAAAGCCTTTACTCATTCTGCTTTGATTACTTCCCCAAATTCCAGAGTCTTTGGTGGCCAATCACCAAATATGAGGTGGAAGAGGACCCCAGAGGCATGCCAATACAGAGACTGGTTCACTAAAAACTGTAGTTGTGGAAATCGGGACATACAAAGGGTTGCTTCACTGTGACAGGTAAAGCTGGACTTGTACGAAAACATGGAGCTGTTCACCTATTTGATGAAGTTAAACCGAGGTGGTGAATAAAATCACAGAACCACAGAATAGGTTGGATTGAGTGAGACCTCTGTGGGTCAAGTCGTTCACTCCCTGCTCCTCTTTTTAAAGCTAAGCAAACCATATTCTCTCTGCCTCTCCTTGTGCTTTCTATTCTCCACCACCTTCAGCACATCCCAGTGGCCTCCACTGGTCTCACTCCTGTACGACGGTGACTTCCTTGCCCTGGAGAGCCGCAAACTGGACACAGCACTCCAGATGCAGTCTCACAAGCACCAAACAGAAGGCAACCATCACAGAAAACACTGGCTTAAAATTATATGGGAACGAGACAAGAAAGAGTTTTCTTTGTTAACATTCATTATATCCTCTGTCTAAAGCACTTTCTTGACAGATTAATGCCATCAGGAGTGTTAATACATTTGAAACTGTTATGGCCAATACTGTTCAGCTCTTGTTTAATGAATAAATGAGAGACAGCAGTTTGTAATGGCAATCCATCACCCAAAGTATGCAGTTAATGTGAAGAGCAGCATTAACACATCTTCTGTAAATAAATACTCCAGCCCAAAGTGTGCACAATATGGAAAGAAGGCACTCCCTGAAAGGGAAATTGCATACCTGGCCTTGATAATCGAGGGACTGAATGATATTACAACAGTCTCATAGCTAATACATGCAGAGTCTCTGAGCAGATTTCAGATCCAAAATTGTCACAAACAGCTGACAAAATGCCTGACCTGGCCTCCCCAGTAGCTGTGATTACCAGTGCTCAGACTAGTGCCTTTCTCCAGCAGACACCAGTAACACCAGTAATTCCCAACAAGTGAAAATTGTCTTGTGTCAGGACATATATGGAATACAGCAATCATTTCTGCAAACCACAAATGGATACCAATGGGGTATGGATTAATAGGGAACTGTCTTTAAAGAGTCACACACATTTTGTCTTCTGCCTTGGGCCTATGATCATAAGCCCTGGCTGACTCTTCACGTATTCACGACTCAGTCAAACCAAGCAATGGCAGGAATCTGTGCTCAGCTCCTTTTTTTTCAAGACAGATACAACTGTGCTTGGTATAAGCAGGTAGGAAAGTGCAGGATGTGGTTTTACTATTTCACAATGACAGTGATAATACTTTGCTTTTCTGTATGGAGATCCCCAAATCCTTTAAAAATATTGATAAATGCATTTTCAAATGGGTAAGTCAGAAATGACATTATTTTGATTTTATAGCTAGAGATACTAAAGCACAAAGTCATTAAACATCAGCCAAGATTTTGGGACAAGCTGAAAATAAACGACAAATACCCCAACACCAGGATCAGGGGTTTTGTCCGTGCATAATTTTAATTTCTGGATGCCTTTATGTACAGAATGATATGATGGTTTCTTTTGATCACAAAATCTATTAAATTAAATGCTTGTGGGTAAATATTGAGGTTTTTTATTGACTTCTCAGGCAAGACTTTTTAAACATTTTTTTAACTTAGATCTGCACAAATTGTTTTTCCTTATTCAGTACATAAAATGCTTGTGAATTATTCAGTGGAATGTTTTGTTCTTGATTAACCATTCTTGGGACTGGGTTTGCTAGATTTCAGCTAATGCTTTCAAAGTCAAATGCCTGAAATTGGTCAGTGAAGTCCATATTGAAGCAGATAAGTTAACATTAATGCTCAAAAATGTTGGCTTTAGGTACCGTATAAACCAGCTTCCCAGTTTCCAATTTATAGACATCCTTCCAACTCAGATTCTCTTTGGTTATCAGGGACTAAGAGTAAAAGCTCTGCTGAAAAATATCTTTCAACTTTCCAATATTATATCTTTCCCTTTGAATGCTATGGAAACACCAAATGCTTTGTAAACATTAGAATGAAAACAATCATAATGATCCACATGAGACAAAGGGTGTACTAATTTTTTTCTGATATATTCATGAATATTAATAAATCATTGATTTGTGAACTCAGTCAGGAGATGTATTAATGTTCATCTGTAGTGTTTTTCATTCTTATTTTCCTTTCTTTGGTTGATACTAGTAATTTAAAGTACATTATACAGTAATATAATCTAAGTTCCCTCTATAGATGACGGAAAGGAGTAGGCATCTCTAAAGGTGAGCCATGCCAACCGCTTTGGGATGAGACAACCATCTCCCTATCGGCAGATGCCCATCCACCTCCAGTGACCTAATGAACGGTTAGCCAGATAATTACCTGAATCTGCAATACAGTTTTGGGGCTGAATTTTATCAAAACTGAAAGCTCTTTAAAAAAAAATATATATGCTGACATATATTTCCCATAAGCGTCTGTATCCACAATCTTGTGCCAGCCACCACACGTCAGCTCTGGGGAAATGCTTAGGAGAGCTCCTGGTGTCCACTTTAGCACTAAAGTCTGTAGTAAAACTGACCTTTGGTTAGCCAGGGGTAGCTGAGTCCCACATACTCATGCTTTCACTGCTTAACAATGACAATACAGTATATCTAGCCCTAAAGCATCAGTGCTCAACACATTTCAGGGACATCACCACACTGAGCCTGCTCTTGGCTTTCTACTTCAGCTTTCCACAAAATATTGAACCAGCCTGAGGGCACCAGTCCTGTTTTTCAAGTTTTCAGTGGCTCAGGTGATTAGAAATATCCTCCGCACTCCAGGATGAGCACAGTGATTAGAAACTTCTTTTTCCCTCTGGAAATGAAGCTTACTCCAAAAGAAAGGATAGACATTTGTGCAGTGGACTGAGTTCTGTAAAGTAAGTGAAAAAAAGGCGGAAGAACATGCATTCAGTGAATTGAGAACGTGAATGCAGACTTATTGCTACTTTCACATTAAAGTGAATCGTATTGAATGCCTATCATGTCTGTGTGCAGCCATAATATACAGTTCAATAAAAAAAAGCGCTCTATTTTGGCATTTAAAGTGCCTTCTTAATGCTACAGTGGTGGTAATTAAAAGAATTACTGCTGCATACAGCCAGGAGTCAATGACTTGCACTGCAAAATCAAAATCTCAGTTCCAGAGGATTCACATCAGTTGATTTGCCAATAGTCCATTGATTTCTCATTGAGTTTTACACGTGGGAAGTAGATGCAGCCATGGAGAATGGCAGTGTTGATATTCGTCCTGCTGTGGAAGAACTTCCCTTGGGAAATCCCAGTCTGAGGCTGAGGTAGATCATCTGGGTTCCTGGATATGTTATTTAATCTGCCTCATATGCTCAGGTTGAAGTGGACAGAGAGCGGCTAGCGAAGTATGCCCAGGACTATGCTAGGGCATATGTCCAGGACTATACTGGATAAACTAGAAATACTTGTGCTGGGCCCTATTGATTGCAAGAAGGTCCAAATAACCAACCCTTATGTCCATATTCAGCCTGGCTGCAATCAGAGATTTTACTAATGTGAATTACACTGCATTGCAGGTCACAGCACAAATTTAATTAAATCCTGATAAAATTGATTTGTAGTTCTTGTACTGCTTAAGTCAAGAACAGAAAACTACTGAGCCAGGCGCCCAGCTGGAGAAAGTTCTCAAGTAGAAAATTACAATTGCATTTTTAAACGTTCATCTTATATCATATGCAGGAAAGGCTAATGGGCTGGATCCCTGGCTGCATACGACAGGTGAGTTCAGCTAACAGTGGTGGGATTGTATTTGCTTATGCCAGCTGAGGTCCAGCCTTTCGTCAAATGGATAAAAGCAGAATTTGTGTTTTTAGGAAATCAGCACTGGCTACAGACTTTAAAGACAGCACTGGACCTCAGGCTTGTCCGTTATATAAAAGTTCCATACAATTTGTGATGACTCAATGGTGTTTCTGTCTCCAGTGGCAACATGATGTCCTTTGGGACATACAAGAATTATCTTGCTGACATAAGGGACCCACCATTTCCATCACAGGAATAGTCTTGTGACCACCACTGGGATTTCAAAGGACAATATTAAAGGCCTGAAGATTTCAAGGGAAATCAGACAGCATTTCAAAATCTGGCTCCAAGGCTCTCAACACAGCTGGGACATAGCTGAGGCAGATGTTAATAAAAAGCAAGTTCTCCCTGGTTTCTAGAGCAGACGGTAGGCACTTGGGAAATCTAGCTGTAATACCAGCTAGCTGGGTGACCTGGGGCATTTGAACTCTTGGTCTTGGTCCACTCTGGTTTCAGTAGGGGGCTAACTGAATATCACAGAGCAAAAAGCGTGGCTTTTGTCAGCTTCAATGATGATGTGAGTCATTTGTTGTCATTTTGTGATAGGTGAGCATCCTAGTGAGCATCCCTGTTAACTAGTCTGTGACTGAAGGTGGGCAGACCTCACCTTAAGGAAGACAGTGAGTTTCTTGTCTGTGATTATTTTTCATTTTATTCATTAACATGCTGTTTGGTTTGCTCTCTCTGGTCCCCACGCAGACAGAGCATCATCCTTTCTTTGCAAAAACAGACTACTTTGCATGTGCTTTGTGTATCTAGATTCACTGTGCCTCATC